>VWPU01000213.1:0-42754 GCA_013398955.1 Callaeas wilsoni | reverse complement strand
GCCCCGGGCTGAGGCGGCCGGCCCCGGGGGACGTCGCGGAGGTGGCACCGATGCTGCTGGTGGTGGTGATGGCGCTTACGGGCACGCCTCGGCCTCCGCAGAGTCCCGGCCGCGGGCGGCCCGGAGCGGGCTCCACACGTGGTGCTGGTGCCTCGGGTGACTTTATGGCTTTGCAGGGCTGGAGACCTTCGTGTCCGTCGCCAAGACGCTGCCATCACCACAAGTGTACGATGTCGTGGAAGGATACGTGAAAATTTCCATGGAGTGTGCTGAGATATTCAAGCTTCTCGATGGAGAGAGGAAGCCTGAAAGTGAAGTAAGTTGGACATGGGGATTGTTATTCAGTGACTGGCAGCTGCAGTCTCAACAATCCCACTCTGGAGAAGAGCCAAGAAAAGGTCGCCAGGGAATGGTCACAGCCCCCAAGGCTGCCAGAACTCCAGGAGCGTTTGGACAGCGCTCTCAGGCACAGGGTGGCATTGTTGGGGTGTCTGTGCAGGACCAGGAGTTGGACTGAATGATCTTTGTGAGTCCTTTCCAGCTCAGGATATTCCTGTGGTTCTGTGAGTAAGTGCTTTGTGGTGTAAATAACTCTGATAATTTAATATGGTTTTGGTTTGTTTTTTTTTCTGGAAGTAGCAGTGGCAGAAGCACCTACCAAGTGGGAGGTGCTCTTTTCAGTTCATAGATGTTCCTGGATTTAATGATACATGCAACCAATAGTCCTGTCCAAATCAAGCTGTTAATGTTCTTTAAATGTTATCAAAAGACCCTTTTAGGAAATAAGGGGATCAATAGAAGCAGTTAAGAAAGCAAAGCAAAAGTAGTCTAGTGAAGGTAAATGTTTTTAGATATCTCCCTGATACATCAGTATTTCTAGGAAGCCACTGGTAAAGTTAACCTCATTTTTCTTATCTCAGCTGGACAAAATTTATCCTCATCAGAATATGATGAATGAACAGAGAGTTCAATAACTTTTCACTATGAATGCTGGTGCAGCATTGCTAACTGCTTACAACAATATGTTGTATTGCGTTCTTTTTAACCATCAGTGGTCAACATACTGGTCTTTGCCTTTCAGTATCATTTTTGTCTGTGTAATGACAACCTGTGTCATGTTCAGTGACAGCCTTTCCTCAATATCCTGTTGCTAGCAGGGGCTGATGTTTGTAATGGGCACAGCCCCAGTGCTGTATGGATTCTGGATTCTTCTGGAAGGAATTAATTGCAAGACTGGAACAGCCGAGATGTTTTTCTCCAGCACATTTCGTTTTTCCTTGTCCACTTAGGAGCAACTGTCTCTTAAAACATTGATTCCTTGAAACTACATGCTCTCAGAAGCATTCTTTTCAAGGAGGACTCATTAATTTGGGAGAGAATCTAGAAGTTAATGTCACTTTCATATTTGGAAGCTTTCCTCTTGGAGTGGAGTTACTCTTTTTATTGATGGTGGTTATTACTGTTTGCTCAGCTAATAATTTCAAGTCTTACCTGATATAGTCAGATATTAACATAATTCTTTATCCTGCAGATGCTGTTAATCTTTCAAGCTCTAGAAGCCATTTTACTTAGGACAGCCAGCGACCTCTCACATTTTTCTGTTGTGGGAATGAACATTGTCAAAAAGTTGATTCATTCCTATATGAAACTGGTCTATGCTGCTTTGTATTCTGAAAATCACAGGTAAGTCTTCTTGGTGCTCTGGTGGAGAATCTCTGTCAATTGATCAGGAGGGACTGTACTAGACGTTGCAAAATTCATCTTGACCTACTGCTAGTAATCCACCTTTATTTAATAATCCTATTCCACTTGCCATAAAATAATTGCCTGTGGAAGTCTTTGTGAAGTGGAAGCTCTGATAGCAAACAATCCAGGGCTGTAGGATACTTTCCTGAAGCCGTAGTTTTCATCAGCTGGGCCTGTCCTAGTGAGAGCTAACATGGGTGGTACCTTGAGTTCTGTTATTTTAATGTTACTTTATTTGTGGAGTGAAATGTACTGTGTGGAACAGGGCTGGGCAGTCTTCTTGTGATGGCAAAAAGAGCTGCTCTTGAGTGGTTTATTTCCCTGTATTTTTTGGAGTCAAGTTTCCATGTTTATAACGGATTTTTCTCTTTCAGAGTGGCTTTTCTTCTGTAAATTTTTCAGTCTCTTAAATCTGAGGTCATTTTAGGTTGTTTAATAACTGTGTTATCTAGTCCAGACCAAACAATTTCTCATGCTCATGTGGACAGAGGAAAGAAGTTGCAAATGCCAGAGACATTTCAATACAAACCTGGGAGGAAGAGGAAAGGAGAGGGAAAAAACCAGACTGAAATTGGCTTGTCCAAGGCCGATGACTCGTCTTTCAGTCTTTGAGCAGAATTGGAAAAGCTTTCTCTGCTTTCCCGATTCATAGGCGCAACTGTGCTTCCTGCACTGCGCAGTTGATCTTATTGCAGCAGGCGTTTTAACTGGACAGAGAATCTCAAATAGGGATACTGGAAACAAATTTTAAAGCCGTGCAAGATCTGCACTTCTGATTATGTGTTTAAAGATTGCAGCTTCTGGAGAAATCCTGCTAGAACCTGCACAGAGGAGGCTGCAGATTTCTGATGAGAGATGCTCTGCATTTTCTGTGCAACCTCTTTGATGTGAGAGGGATTTTCTTTACTGTGTATCTAGATGGGATCTCTGCTTGAATCATATGGCTTTTTACAGATTGTCCATGACAGAAACATGATGGACAGATTACGGATCTGTTCATGATAGTGGCTGTTCAGGTGGTGGAGGTCTGCAGTCTTGTGTCCAGTGGCCCTGTCATATTCCTGTTGAAATAAATGGCAAACCTCTATGAATTTAGGAGTTCATAGAATAATTAAGAATTGTCTAGTCCAACCCCACTGCCATGAGCAGGTCATCTTCAAATTGTTAATTTTGGCATTTTCTCCCTTTTAAACTACTTTATAAAGGGAATATCCAGCCTCACATTACAGCTTAATTTTGGGGAAGGATATAAAAAGACATTTCCTTCTCCCTTTTTCCCTCGCCCCTCTTTCCAAGGTGCTGTTATTACTGCTCAAGATAATTACTTTGATTGTTTAACTTCTCCTCTATTTTAAGTTTTAATCTCTTGGTTTGGTGGTTTGTGTAATCATCCTCCTGGAAATAACCTGCAGGTTTACCTCTGCCTTTTTTTTTAGGATGAGCCGAGGGTGCCTTACACTGTTGTCAGCAATGGTGGCTCAGGGCCCGGATTCAGCGAGGGATGTATATAGTCATTTTGATTTCAATAACAAATACCTGCCTGGATTGTTGAAAAAAAGATGTAAGAAGGTAAATTAAGGTGCTGTGTGCCATGGAATGCTGTGGCATGGCTCCACCAGCTTTTTTAGCTAACTGTTTAGAACAAAGCTGTTGCCAATGTTTGCTGTATTTTCATCTGCAAGAGCTTAACTCTCCCTTCCTGTCCTGTGTCAGGCTGAAGTCCTTGATTGTGCCTAACTGGACACATGAAAATGCCTTGTGTGTTTCCAACAAGCTATGGAGAAATATAAAAGCATAGTTTCTATGAACTGCCCTTCTAGTGTCTAAAACTGATTGAAAGTGATGGTAAACTCCTGAAAACTAGTCAGTCTTTTTGCAGTTTGGTCCCAGTGAAATAAATGGAAGTTGGAGAGGGGATATTGCCCAGTACTAATACAGAATAATTGCATTTGAAAACATGAACAAGAGTTGTAAATAATCTCCAGTTGGAAATCCTTAAGAAGAATACGTGAGTGGGGAGAAAAAGTCACTCCTCTTTTTCCAGAAGAAACAATCTCTTATTCCCTCCCCGTTTGCTAAAAATAGTCAGGATTGACCCAAACCAGTGGTTTAGAACAAGAATATTTATGTGTCATTCCAAATGCAAGTGTATAATAAGTCCAGTATTGTTTGCAATGCTGACATATTGTTTCTGGATTTTAAAGATGATTTACAGAGTTAATGTGTATGTTTTTGTTGGGTTTGTGCCATCCGAGATGAAAATTCACTTTTTCTTTATAAAGCAATCTAGTGGAAGGCAAAAAACCAAACACATCCCTTTTTCCCTGGAACCACCTTTTATAGTTCCGGAACTGTCAGATTTCATGGGTTTTGACCTCACTGCAGGAGTTGTCTGCAGGAGTACCTCCACCCTTAATTTTAAATGCTTGGCTGTAGCCTTTTGACCACAAGCTGCTTAGATACATGAGTAAGGTACAAGGAAACAAACATCCAAAAGATCTTGCTCTTGTACAGCTTTCAGTGAAAGTATGTCACAACTGGCTATCAGAGGTGAGTTTTTAACACAAAAATACCAGGCCCAAAGCTTACAGCAAAATCTTGTTTCTTTCCCTTTATTTCTTCTTTCAACCCTTTCATGAGTCCCTGCTGCCTTATCTTTTGCCTACTCAGAATCTTCTTTCGGGCTTCTTTACATGCAGCTTAATTTTGCACAGCAGGTTTTAAAAAAATTGTAAATCATGGCGAGACTCTGTCAGGGAACATAGTGATAGCACGAGGGGTGACTTTTTATTTGAAAGAGGGTGGATTTACATTAGATAGTGGGAGATTCTTGGCTGTGAGGGTGATGAGACACTGTCCAGCACAGGGTGCCCAGAGAAGCTGTCACTGCCCCATCCCAGGAAGTGCCCAAGGCCAGGTTGGACAGGGCTTGGAGCAACCTGGGATAGTGGAAGGTGTCCCTGCCCATGGCACAGGGTGGAACGAGGTGATCCTTAAGATCTCTTCCAACTCAAACCATTCCATGATTCAATGTTCATGTCCTGTGATGCTGTTACAGGTCAAGCTTTCACTGCTTCCACTGTGCCTGCGTTGGAAGTTTTATATTTGCCCCTTTTTATGGGCATTTTTGTGGACTGACCAAGCAGTGCACAAGTGAGGAAGTTCAGTGATGCAGGGTTTGGCATGAAACTGCTGTTAATGTTTCCTTTTTCCTTAAATTTGTGGCCTGGTCTCATATACTGAGAATTCAAAAGCACGTGAACTATTACATTTTCCTTTTTATGTAAAAGCGATCTGCTTATTAAGATCTCTTCCAACGCTGTGCAAGAAGTTTTTTAGCTGAATACACTGTGGATGTGTTGCATGTAAACGTGCGTCTATGGCTGCATGCAGCATGTTTATAGAAGTTGTTTCATTTACCCATTTATGGCACTTCTAGGGATAATCAGCAGTTGCAGTATCGATTCTGCAGTTGGGTACAATATGTGTGCTAACAGCATTTTTTAACTTTATATTTACGTTTTTATATTTCCAGGGGAGAACAGATGTCCGCATGGCCTATATTCAGTTTGCTCTCTCCTTTCTCATTGCTGGTGACAATGCAATCTTGGCCCAGGTGCTGGAATTAAAAGGTACTTCATAATTGCCTGTTGGGTTTTTGTTTTTAAGGCACAGTCATTTTTAGGTGATAATAAATACGACCTAGTTAAAAATGTGAACCAGGTAGAGAGCGCTAATAAGAAGCAAAACGTATCATTTTAATCATATTGCCTGAAAAGCTTTAAACTTATTTGGTAGTGTAGTAAATAAGCTTCTTCTGCTTGAGAACAATGTGCTATCTGCTAAAACTTTGCAAAAACAGAAAGTCTCTGGTGGCACAGATTTAAAAGCAAGTAAATCTAATATAAAACTTTGAGGTCATAGAGTCAAGAAACAGAAAAAAAAATCGTGGCCTCCAGCCTTGCTCATAAGACAGTAACAGTGGATATGTTGCATTAATTTTCTTTTTAAAAAGTGTGTACTTCAGTTGCTTTTCTGCCCTGTGAACTGTGACCCTTGGTAAAGTTATGAGAGAATTCAGAAGGCATCTAGAAATACTGTTTTAAAAAAAGTCCTTAAGCCATTAGCTGGCAGCAGGTAATTTCTCCTATGGCGAGGGACTGAGAACTGGCTGTAATTATTTACTTCTCTTGCTCCTGCTACCCCAGGGCTGCTGATTTCCTTTAGGTGCTGGCAGTTGTTCAGTTCTTTCAGGCTGGGGATTGCACACCTCAGCCCAGTCAGTACAGCTGGCTTTCATTCCCCTGTAAGAGCCCCAAGTTCTCTCTAAACTGAAGTTGTCTAACTTTGGGATGCACAGGTGAGCCAAAAGATGATGCATGTGGTTGGAGATGGAACCTCCAAACATTTGAGAATCACTCAGTGAAATAATTACAAGTGCTTCAATGGAAAGAATATGAATTTACTTGAATTTTAGTACGGCATTTCAGGGCCCAAAATGTATTTAAAGTTGACAGATTCTGTAGCAGTGTTAATCAGCAAGTTGGCAAATTAGCCAGTCAAGATGAGAGTAGGTTTGGCAGCATCAGTTGCTCATCACCGTAGTCACATACACATCATCCTGCTGAACTCTGATTGCTGCCTTTTGGTTCCTCCTGGAGTATAACAGCAAGATAAATCATGTGACATGGAATAAGAATGGGTATGAATTCCCTGAAGCATTTTCGTATGAAAAGAGCTTTCACATTTCGAGTTAACATTTGAAATGTCCTCTTAGATTTCATTCCAGATATTCTTCGCTCTGAAATAAAGGAAGACAGAGTTTCTACTGTCAATCTTCTACTTTCCACACTGAGAACTAAGGTACAATACACCGCTGAAACTCTGCTGTCTCATGTTTTCTGTTTTCCTCACTGCTGGAAACAGTTGTGCAGTGATTCCTCACACAATGTTCAGTTCTTAGGGCTGCTGGCAGTGTGCAGTGGCAGTGTGCTGCAGTGTCTGTGACTGACAATATGTGTTGGACGTTGGTAGCTTGGCTATATTACTGTCTCAGGATTGAAGTTTGTTCTCCTTCTCCAATGCCTCCTTTTAAAGAAGTCATTGCAATAGCTTCTGCTTGAATGCTGATTTCAGCTCATCTTCAGTGTGTGGTGTCCAACAGATTCTTACCTTTTTGTGGGCTGTGACTACATCAGTGCCAAGCCTGAAGGTCAAAAGAACTGGAGTATTTTTGGTGCTTTCAGTGACAGTAAGACTGGTCTTTCAGTTAAAGTGTCTCATACTGAAATTGGGAGCTCAGCTAGACTTGAGTGGGTTTGTTAGCTCTGAGCTGGGTAACGATGTACAGTCGTCTTTCCAGGAGAAAAAGGATTTTGTGTGGTGTTAGTACGGGGGCTGAGATGTGGAAGGGGTGTCCGGGAGCTGCTAGATGCAGTTGAAAGGTGTGTGGTACCATTCCCCAGCCAGTCTTGCCACTGAAGCCACATCCTGTGGTCCTGGTTAGCTGAGTTTTGGACTCACTGCTGGGGTGACAGGGTTCTGTTGCAGGAGGTAAATTCAGTCAAAGATATTTCTTGGTGGGGTAGAGGAGAAGGGAAGTCTTGTAAAACTGTCTTCCCAAGAACACAGAATTTGTTGCAAAAAAGAAAGGGTACATACCACCTGCTGTCAAAAAATACTGCTGGAAAGGTAAGGCTGCTCCCCTTCGATGCTAGTTTTTCTGGTTCTTTCATGGCAGACAGAAATTACGTCATGCTTTACTAAGGATGGGACAGAAAACAGGGAAGCAGGAATTGCTGAAAGGTGTGAGAGTTGGTTTAGTGGTGGCTGCCTTTCCTGTGCTCTGTCACCTTCTGAGCTTGGCCCTTCCTCTTTCTTGGGATACACTTGTTGCTTGTAGAGCAGCTGCACCTGACATGTATTTTATTTCTTTAAAAATGTTTTTAGCTCCAGTGTCTATGATTTTTTAATATCTGTTCTGAACCACTGTACCAATGTTGCATAAGCTGTTGGATGAAGGGTTGAGAGAATGAAGAAAAAATAGTTTCAAATTTAGAGTGTAACGATAAGAGCCTGTCTCAGACTCAGGCTTTTCACAACTGACCAATTAAAGTCAAAAATGTTCTTTGATTTTGCTGTTGCAATAACATGAAAAAGAAGGAGGATAAAAAAGCTACCATTTAAATGTAAAATAAACCTCCTTGAAACTTTGTTTTCCAAATGAAGCTTTTCCCATGTGGGAGTCATACATCACGAGCTGTTACATTATTGGTGGACCCCAGCACACTGTATGACTCTTTCAGCTTAGCGAGAAAAATGAGAATTAGAACAATGCCAGCAGTAAAACACGGCAGAAGAACTTCTGAGAAACTTCCTCCACTGTGTATTCCCTTTCATTCAAACTTTATTTGTAGTACACTTTACCGTGTCTACCCCCAAGTTCCCACGGTTCTAGTCTGTTGCTGTGATGCTCTAAACATGATCTGTGCACTTCAGTTGAACGTGAATGTCTGTCCTGTCCAGCACGTGCAGGGTGTGCAGAGGTTGCTGTAGGGTCGAGGTGGAGCAGGAGCATGTGACAGAAGTGTTGACAGGACAGGCAGAACCTTTTTTCCGCCCTAGTGAGGAGCGCCAGCTCTGTGTGTCCTAGGAGAATGAAGCGTGTTGCTATTTGGCCAGGATTTTGTGATAACTTGCAATAAATAGAAGAGTTTGGGTTTTTTTCTCTTTGCTTTCAGGTGGTTCATAACAAAAATATCACCAAAACGCAGAAGGTACGTTTTTTCACTGCAGAAGTGTTGCTTCACATCGCTTCACTGTACCGTTGGAATGGGATTACTGATGTCAGCCCTGGGGATTTAAAGGTCTGGTCATTTATTTCTTTGTTACTCTTTGTCCTTCTGCTGCCGTTTTTTTTCCCCCTCTTGCAGCCCACAGGTTTTGAAACAGCTCCCAATTGCTCTGAGCTTGATGAGCTCAAAAAGAGGAATCTACTGACCCTATTTAAAAAGAACCTCCAGATTTCTGCTGCTTCTCACTGGATTTTGCCTACAGATTTTTCACCTTTGTGTCTGCCCTCTTGTATTTCCTCTACCAGATGCTTATCCCTCTGCCACTCCCATCCTGATATACTGTAAACACCCTTTGGAGGAGATCTGTTTCTAGTAGGTGTCTGCTTGGAGCTGTGCAAATCTCCGTCCCCATTCATAAGCATGTATTTCAGTTCTGAATAATTTTAAGTTCTTACAGTTCCTGGCAGTCCTTGTAAGTCATATGATTCGTGATTTCCCAGCCACAGTTGTCAAGAGTCTTCTCATCCATAGGGATCTTGAGTTGTTCCGGATTTAAAAGGTTCATAGAGCCTTTTAAACCTTAAGAATCGTTAAATCACAGAATGGTTTGGGTTGGAAGGGACCTTCAAGTCCTGAAGCTTCTCTTCTTAATCTGAACAAAAGCCAAACTTTCTTCTAGTATTTCTTTAAGAGGAGCCATATAAAGTGTAGAGTGAAGTTGATATCTGTGATGCCAAATCTCATACGCCTTTTTTACTCCTTTTTGGTTTTTTTAGGTGGCTCAAGGTTCAGAAGAGATGGGAAAAGCAATGGTACGAGAACTTGTGCATAGTTTCTTAATGGACCTCTGCTGCTCTCTGAAACATGGCATAACGTTCTATGATCCAAGTCTTGGAACTTCTGGCAAGTAGGTCACTGGGCAGCTGGGATTGTACGTGGATTTTTTTGCCAGAAGCAAAAGACACCTCACTAGTTGTTGTGTCTGCCCTGAAATTTGTGGTATTAATTCACTTTTCGTCATGCAGAAAACATGGAGGTAAATTCAGTTCTTACTTCTCTGAGTATAAACTCAGAAATTGTGCCAGGAGGGTAAGAGGTCTTGCCTTCCAATAACAGTTAGAGGAGCTGCAGAGTTCACATCCCATATAAAGTATCGAAATAAGGATTTCTTGTTTAAAGTAATTTTTTTTTGTCTTCAACAGGGGAGGAAATGTGGTACTTCTACACTTCCTGCTTGGTTTAAAAACTGCAACAGAAGATGAAATGGTTGCTGATCTCATGGTGAATATTCTCAAATTATGCCCAGATTTATTGAATAGATACTTCAAGGAGACCCGGTATTCCTTTGTTCCTAGAGTGAAGTCTGCTTGGATGGACAACATGAAGTTACTCAAGAAGGTAAGAGTATGGATCAGGGTAGAAAACCATGCTCAGAGCAGTAGGCTCTGTAAGCATTTAAACTAAACTGGGAAAGAAGGAATTGGTATAAGAAGCAGTGGAAAACATCACATCAGTGACATATTTTTTGAAATGCAGCAACATCAAAGCTCAGCTAGAAAAACCTTTTGTCCTTTGTGAGTGTTCTGCTGCCTCTTTGTTTAGCTTAAAATGGGCAAGTAGGATCTGGAATCTCTTGAAAAGGGATGGCCTTTAGCAGGGATGCTGGTTGCATACAGAGGGTCCATTTAGTCGAATAGGAGTCTGGAGGATGCTCTGTAGCATTTTTGCATAAAAATTGACATTTAATGTTGCCATTACTTCTGACAAGTCAAAATCCTTCTGTAAAATCCTCCCCAGAAGAAGTTGTCATCTCTGGAACTGTATGAGTGGGGCTTAAATTTTTGGTTTTTTGTCTTTCAGATCTATGAGGCTCAACCAGAGATCTCCAATTCTTTTAAGACTTCAGAATTTATTCCTCTTCCCAGGTTGCTTTCTATGGTGATGGTAACAACAGTCCCTGCAGTGTGCAATAAAATAATGTTCACCCAAGGGTTAAATGTAAGAGCAGTCTATAGTATTTCGGTGGCTTTTCTATCTCACTTAGTACTATTTGATGTTAGCATGTGATCATTCAAGAAGTTTCTTAAGTTGATTAATTACTTGTGTTTTTACTGTCTGTCCCAGCATAAATCTGGCTCGGGAAAGCACTGGAAAAATGAATTAAGACCACTGATATTGATTCCAGATGCCTTTCACAAGGACCAGTTCTGCCACTGTCTGCTAGTGGTTTAGGCTGGGAATCTGAAAACCTATGGATTCTTTGCTGCTAGCCAAGATCTAGGAAGTAATTAATTCATTGACAAATTGTAACACACATTCAGAGTACAGATTCTGTGCAAAGCATAACAGGAATCACTGAAATGTCATTAATTCTCTTCCTTCTTTTAGTTGCCTAGCACAGTGGTGAAGCACAGCATCCTGTCTCTGGTAACCATGGTGCTGAGAAGAGCCCTGAGGAACATTGAGCACTGTTTGTCTGAAGAAACCTGGCAAAGGTCACAAATCTACACGCCGCAGGCAGTGCAGGAGTTTGTGCAGCTCTACAGAGAAGCTGTCAGCAAGGTACAAAGAAAGAGACAGTTGGGGGCTGACAGGAGGCATTCTGCAGGCAGCAGACAGCTGCTCTCCTCTGTACTTTCTCCTCAAGTGGTTGCAGCCTAGGAGCCAGGAGATGGTATCCTGGGGGAGAGTGTGGATTAAATGGTGAGGTAGGAGCCTACGTTTCCTGACATGGCTGTCTGATGGGAATGCAAATAAAATGTTGTGGTGAGACAGACTGGTAACATTAATGGCTGTTGTGCTGCAAATGACTGCCAAGAGCGGGAAGCAAGTTTTCCTCCTGCTTCAAGTCAACGTAGGCAGCAGAGGTTACTCAGAAGTTACTAGACAAGAGAGCACTTGAGTTGAAAATATACCATGAGGAAGAAGAATGAGAAACAAATTTTTCACAGGAAACCTTTTCAATAAAATGTTCTTTCCAGTACTTACGGTCTACAGAAATGAAAGTACAGTGCTTGATTTCAGATCATTCCCTGATGGCACACAAGGTCAATTCCAACCTTTGTGAAGAGCAGCAAATCTTCCTGTTGGATGGGGATGTATTTATTACAGGAGCTTTGTCTTACAAAGGAGAGCTATTGCAATTTACCCTTTTTGCTTTCAGGTTTTACCAGACATGAATAATATAGTGGCTGTCTGGCAGTCCCTTCTGAAGCAAGAGAGAGAGCAGAACGATGGCCCAGCAGAGAAAAAGGAAGGTGATGTCTCCACTGTGAAGGCAGTGGCCAAGCCAGAAGTTGCTGAGCAGCATGGTAGGCAAAGCAGGTGGAGTTACAGCTTCTTATCTCTGTGGGAATGGGTGTTGTGAAACCCTCATCCCACCCTTAACTTCAGAAGAATCCAAATCTCGCTTGTGCATTTACTGCTCACTTTTTCTTTGTTCAGTTCTTCAGACCATTAGAATTGCCTGAGAACACAGTTTGACGTATAGGCTGCCACTGCTGCTAGAAGGTTAAGCAGTTTAACTTTGCTGTCCCAGGATCACAGAATGGTTGAGGTTGGAAGGGATCTCTGTAAATCATCTTGTCTGACATATCTGCCTAAACCTGGTTACCCAGGTCCATGTTCACACAACTTTTGAACATCTCCAAGGATGGAGACTCCAGAACCTCTTTGGGCAACCTGTGTGGGGGTGCTCAATCACCCTCATAGTCAGAAAGTGTTTCCTGACACTCAGAGTGTTCCCATGTTTCACGTTGTGCCCAGTGCCTCTGCTCCTGCCACTGGGGGCTTCTGGGAGGAGCCTGGCCCCGTCATCTTTGTGCTCTCACTTGAGGTGTTCATACGCACTGATGAGATGCCCCTGAGCCTTCTCTCCAGGCTGAACAGTCCCAGCTCTCCCAGCCATTCCTCACAGGAGAGATGTTCCAGTCCCTTCACCATTTTTGTGAGCCTTTGCTGGACTTTCTCCCATGTCTCCATGTTCTGGGGAGTCCAGACCTGGACACAGCACTCCTGGTTTGGCGTCCCCAGTGCTGAGAGGAGGGGAAGGGGCAGCTCCCTGACACCAGGACGCCAGGGCCTTCGGAACCTGCTCTCTGCTTGGGTGGCCCCCCAGACTGTACTGGTGAATGGGGCTGTTCCTTCTCAGGTGCAGGGCTCTGCTGTTCCTCTTGTTGAACTCAGTCCTCCTGCCCTTGACCTTTCCATGCTAGTAGTTGTTTTGCAGCCACAAAATGAAACTGGCAGGGAGACTGATATGCCTGAAAAATAATTTTTGGAGAGATTTTTGTTTGTCCAGGTTATTTTACCAGGAGGTCATTTTCTTAAGCAGTTAGTTACTGTGGCTACACAAATGCTTATATTGATGTAACACAAGAGTGGAATTATGAGTGTTGAAAGAGGGGGGAGAGGGTTGGAGTGAGTGCTTCAGTTTTCCTCTCTCAAACCCAGTGTCCCTCCTGAAGGACCTGCTTCCACAGTCCCATTGCAGGGAACGGGAAGTTTCAGGATTGTCTGCATCTTGGCGAACGGCCTGTGAAGTTTTCCTTGTAAGCTGGAGATAAATCTGCAACCAGTTTTGCCCTTCACAGGGCATATTCCACAGAGAGACTTCCTGGAGCAAAAGGTTTTTCAGTGGATGTCCTTCTGTGCCTCCCTTTGGGCAGCAAAATAGTTGTCAGCACTGACACTCCAAGACTTGGAAACCAGTGGAGCAGCTAATTTCTGCAGGACTGTAGCTGTAGTTCCTCAGCATTCTGAGGCGGTAATGCTGTGTCACTTACTCCCAGTTCACCTTTTACAGCTTTATTTGCATTGTGGCCTCTAGAGAATTCTTTTCTAATGGGAACTGAGACTCAGGCAAATAAAGTTTATCCATGGCATCCACCCAGTTCTTCCTAAATCCCTGAGAGAGACCAAGTTAACAGGAAAAAAATAGGTGTTAAATGTTTTGGCCATCCTTCATGTACTTTGCTTCCGTTCATTAATGACTTGTTAACAGGTAGCTTTTATGCCTCCTCATGTTACAACTGAAACCTGAGACGGCTTTTCCTAGGAAGTAAACAGTTGCCTTAAGTGCTCTTGGTGTTTTTTTTCATTCAGTTATTTGTTGTCTGCCTCTTGCCAAGAGCTTACACTGAGAAAGTATTATTGGGAAAGGGAAAGAAAGAAGTCTTTAACTGAAATGATAAGTTTGCAACAAACTGTAGTGTATTGTACTTTCCCAGCCAAACCTACCTGACAGTAGCTAAAAGTAGTGTCCCCAGAAATCAGCAGCATGATCGTATCCTTTCCTTCACTTTTTCCTGTTGTTCAGCCTTAAATTAAACAGCAACAGGACCAGTGGGATTCTTACAGTGAGTGTTCAAGTGTTCAGGTTGTGTTTTATATGTGTGAGCACTTCTGATTCAAATTAGAAACAGCAGCTCTCAATCTAAGCACTGAATAAGCGGATTTAGTTTTGAAAGTATTCACAGTATGCTGGGGAAGGAAACTGGCGATTCCATGGGTGTTTTTCTCGTTCTTCTTATTGGGGAGTTAGCAGGTCATTTCCTAGGCAAGTCTGCAGGAAATACAGTTAGTAATTCTCATGCTGGGTAATGGAGGTGCTACACTGTGCTGTCTTGCTATGAAGGAAGAAGAAACTAATTATGGAAACACTTCGTTTAGGTTCAGATGATGCTGAGATGCTGCTTCTGAAGGCTGCACTGCTTCAGGTCATATGTCTTTATCAGAAGGTTGTGCCCCACTTGGTAGCACGGAGCAACTTCGATTTTAGCAAGCTGCTGAAAGGTATGTGATGGGTATTTGTATTTCTTCCACTGTTTTCTCTGGCTGTTTACAAAGTCCACAGCAGAAGGGAATGTTTGCCTTTCTGTGGAGATAAAGAACCGTTTTCTAAAAGTAGCCCATTTTAGTTTCTCCATTGTGTTGGCATTTATTGTTGCTGTTTCAGCAGTACTCTGGCACTGTTAAATTCCATAGCTGCTCTGCCACACCCGGCTGACAGCACTACGTTGCACTCCAGTCTTCCTCTCTGTGTGTCGTATTTTTGGGAGTGTTTGGTCTTCATGGGCTTTGAATTCTAATCTTTCTGAGGAAAGCTTATCTTCAGCTCTTAATGAGGTTTCTTCTAGCCCTCTGTCAACAATCCACTGTCAGTAAGTTATTTCCAAACTCTTATTAACTGCGACAATAAAGAATTTTTTGAACAGGATAGTTCATAGAAAGTTCAGGGTGGGGGAGAAGACCAGCACCTTCCAGTCTGCCAGCATCCTCTGAAAAATCCTGTAATAGAGATTTGGCCTTGGTAGAGTCCAATAGGACAGAGTCCTGGAGGGCAGAGAGGCCTTAGAATGCTGACTGATATCCAAGGACCACCTCCCCCAAGCTGTGAGTCCTGACGTGGAAGAAATTGGGAAAAATGCCGGGAGGCTTCCATGGATGGATAAGGAGCTCATGAGCAAAATCACAGGAAAGAAAAGAAGCTTTTAGGAGGTAGAAGTGAGGACAGATGGCCTGGGAGGAATATAGGGAAATTGTGTGGGAAGCTAGGGATGGGGTTAGGAAAGGTAAGGCTCAGTTAGAACTGAGTCTGTCCAGGGATGTCAAAGAAAATGGGAAGGGCTTCCATAGGTATATTGCCAACAAAAGAAAGGCCACGGTTGATGTGGGTCCTCTCTGGAAGGAAAAAGGAGACCTGACTGCCTTGGACATGAGGAAGGCTGAAGTTCTCAATGACTTCTGTGCCTCAGCCTTCAATGGCAAATTCTCCAGCCAAGCCTCCCAGGCTGGGTAAGGCAAATGCCAGGACTGAGAGAGTGAAGATCCTGAGCCCACTGTCAGAGAGCATCAAGTTCAAGCCCATCTGAGGAACCTGAACATGCTCAAGTCCATGGGACCTGATGAGATCCATCTGTGGGTCCTGAGGGAATTGACAGAGGAAGTGGCTAATCCACGATCCGTTGTATGTGAGAATTTGTGGCAGTTTGGTTAAGTTCCCACTGAATGGAAAAGAGGATACACAACCCTCATTTTTAAAAAGGAGAAAGTGGAAGACCCAAGGAACTACAGACCAGTCAGTCTCACCTCTGTGCCGGGCAAGATTGTGGAGCAGATTCTCCTGGAAACTCTGCTAAGGCACATGGAAAACACAGAGGTGGTTGGTGACAACCAGCATGACCTCACCAAGGGAAAATCATGCCTGACAAATTTAGGAAGGTCCTCCAATACTGCTTGTGGTACAGTCCATACAGCCATGTACAGCTGAGAGTAGGGGAGAGAGTAAAGGCTTGGTTGGGCATCACTGCCTTCTGTGGGCCACCAGGGCTTACGGGCCACCCAGCTCAAACAGCTACCTGTGTGTTAGGCAGGGCCTGGGATGGGTAAGGATGGGAGTTATGTAAATGCCTTAATTAACCTGTCAGAGAAAAGGGGGCGTTAAACAAAATCCCTCTCTAAATCAACTGTCTCATGCGTGAGGTTTTTCCTCCCTGTGTCAAAGCATGTTTAGTTGATTTTTGTGCTTGGTGACTCACCAGATCACATACGCTGTTCATCCCTTTATTTCTTGCACTGGTCTGCTTACTTCAAACTGGACAAAAGGCAGGACGCATTTTTGTGAGGCAGAAATCTGTTTGTGGGTCTGTTTGGGTACATTATGAAATAATTAAGTTAAACAGGCTGGAAAATAGTGTCATTCTCAAACAAATGTAATGAAATGAGCCTGAATATTGATTTTGAAGAGAGATGATATGGTAGAAAATGATGGTGTAAATAAATCATGAGACTGTTTTCTCAGATGTGTCAGTGTGACAGTTCTGTTGCTCCTTCTGATGACCCTGATGGAAACATGCACACCAAAGGCAGCATATTTTCCTACCTTGTAGCAATATGTTCTTTAAATAGCTGATGGAGTTTTATTGTTCGGTCTTACTGTTGGATTGCCTTGGTGGTGACTGTTTAAAATGTATTGCTGTCTCTCTAATGTGGGCCACAAAGATCCTACACAGGCTCCAAGGGGCTCAGGCACCAGTGCTTTGTAGAGCTGATGTCCCCGTGTAACTTACCTGCAGGGCAGGTGTGGGCAGCTCAGGTTTTGCCCACTGCAGGAGCTCCCTGACCTGTGACAGAATAAGTGAGGTTATGCCTGTGCTGGTGATAGCAGCGATGCAAGGAGAGACATGAGCGTAAAGTTCCATTGTCTGGAGCAAATATTGTCATGGTATGAGCATTAAGATTTCCTGTTGACTTAAATTCTGTATTTTGCTCTCCAGTTTATCCATCCTTTGTACTGCCTGTAGCTCACAGCTTTTCAGGGTTGCTGAGACTGATAAAAGAGATGCACGACCAATGGTTTCTGCTGGGGTCAAGTGATGGAATCTCTCTCTGAGGACTGGATTCCCACCTTGGGTTGGCCAAACATAGTTGCAGTGTGCCTGGGGATCCTGTGATATGAAGATCTGGGAGTTGCCAGCTTGTCTCACAGCTGTGTTTTAAACCCTAAAAGATGAGTGTTCTGAGATCTCAGGAAGATGGACCAAACTGAAGTTGGTTTCTTGCTTTCACACCTCAGGTATAGTCACGGAAAAGGGCCTGCGGGAGGAGGTCCCTCCTCTTCTGCAGCACCATATCCTGAAAGTGGCTTTGGAACTTCCTGCAAACAAATTTGCCTGGTTCAGAGTACAGGTAAGAGGCTGATGCAAATTTATGTTTCCTTGGCCTGCTGTCCTCAAATCTTTCCATCTTGCACTGGCTAGTTTTAAATTAGTCCAGTCATTTTAGGAGGTGATCCTTTTGTAAAACCAACAGGACTTACACTCTTAGCAGTAGTGAAAAATCCCTTCTGAGCTGAAAGGTTTTTTACAAGGACAACATTTTTTGCCTCCCTGATGAACACAGGAGAAGGTTCCTGTAGCTCTTTGTGTCTCTGGAGAGGAGCACAAGTGAGAATGTGCTGGTTTCCCCTTGTCTGGAAAGCCTGAGGTTGCAGACCAGGGAAATGAGCCACTGATGGGGAGCCATTCCACCCCATCCCAAGGAAGATTCCAACATTTTTTAATGCTCTCCGTAATTAGTGGAAACCATCAGGGACCCAGCTCTCTTTTTTACTGCAGGCTTGTAAAATAACAACTCTGTCAAGAGTTTGCTTGTCATGTCAGGAGAAAGGAGAGGACCTGGCTTTGAGGGGAAGCAGAGACACCCATGGAGTGTGGTAACAGGGACAGAAGTGGAATGACTGGGGAGTAAAATACGATTGATGAGGGAGGTGGCTTTGTCTTGGGTCCTTGTAGTAGCTGAGGTTTCGGTTGCTGCTGTCTTCTTCCACTTTCCAGGAAAGCATTTTACAAGTACAATGATCCTGGCTCGTTGAACGCAAAGTAGTGTAAATGATCCCATTCGTTTCTGGCCTTGGGATTTTTGGGCAGGTCTATAAAATAACATTCTTACCTTCCATATCAGTCTCAGTGCGACATAGTCCTGTACAGTGTTGCTGTAGCAGGGGAATTTTAATATATTTTTCTTGTAGGACATCTCTGAGACAGAGAAGATGCTTGGTGAAAAATCAGTCTTCTATTTACTGATGAAAATGTTTGTTACAAGTACCCGTTCTCATCTGAAAATTTCCACCAAAAAATTAATCATCAAGGTAAGCATTTGAATTGAAGTATTAGGATATTCACTATATCCCACTGGTCTGAAATTTCAGGATTGTAAAATTTTGTCGTAAAGCAGATAGCTTTACTGCATGGTTGTGTGGTCAACAGAGTGTCCTTTCCTGTTTCAAGTGACTGTTACTGGAATTTGCTGTCAGATAACTGGCTATTAATGAAATATTTTATGGAAATAAATGCTGTGAACTTACTTTCCTGCAGCAATTGATGAAAGAGTAAATGTCTTTAATGACTGCCCATCCCCCTCAGCTGAATTAATTCCAACACTGTAATAAGTCAATGTAGTTTGTGCCTGCAAAGGTCCTGACATTGATCAGGAAGAGATTACTTTTGATTTTTATTTTTTATCATTTTTAATTTAATCCGTACTTCAGCACTCCAGCCTTGCTAAAGCCTTAGCTGGTTTGCTCTGGCCCTGCAGAACAGTCCTCTGTGTTACTCTCTGATACCAGCTTTGATGCAAGGAGTACTTTTTGTCTTAAAAATTAGTTAGAATCCCCTTCTGTACGTTTAAATGAGTGATTTGACTTTCCAGAAAAACTGGTCAACTACAAGTCCACAAGACACTAGTGGCTGTTGTTTTCAGCACCTTATTAGAAGAGGACATCTTTTAGTTATCTAAGTAAGGGTAGAGATTTACTTTAGGAATAAATACAATGAAACTGTCCTGACAAGAGAAAATCCAGGAAGCTGTGCTGGCCCTGGACAGGGCTTCTCATGCAGTGTCCTGCAGTATTGATGGCACACAAAGTTGTACCCAGCTTTGTGCGTTGAATCTTGGCATTTAGGTCCAATCACAGAGTGCCATTGTAATACCCAGTCCACCAGACCAAAGTTACAGTGATTCAATTAGGATTTAGTTGCCCTTGATCCTTGCAAGGGATTAAAGGCAGGGTCACTTGGTCTCCCAGTAATGAATGTCTCAACCCAAAGCTGCTCAAAATGTGCCATTTTTGGTTTTGGGTTCTTTTGCCAAGTGGGAACATGGACTGCCTGACTTGTTCTTGTGTCCACTTTCCACTTCAGTCCATTGCATTTTCTCTGAAGGGAATGCAGGACCAGGGAAGTTAGGGCAGTTATGTCAGCAGAAAGGTTGCTAAGAATAGATGGTAAGGGCTTATTTTTCTGTGCAGTGCCATGTAACTGAAGGCTTGTTTTTGGATTTCACATTCTGTTCTTGCCTGTTTTCGTGAGAGCTGCAAGTCCATTTCTATTTCAAGATTGCCAAAAATAGTCAATTATGTTAAAATGAATCCTTTTTCCTTCATTTTTTCTTTATTTAAATGAATTACCCTGTCAGATTGATGTAAGCAGCAGTTATTTTTAGAACTGCTGGTGTTGTACACAGAGTAAATGTAGAACAAATGAGTTGTGATAGCTTCCTTTTATTTAGTGTGTGGAGAGGAGCAGAGGCACAGATTCATCCTGTGTAATGACAGTGTTTAACGCAGGTGCCAGCATCAGGAAGTGGGGCAAGGTTTCCTCTTGTTGAGAGTGAGTGAGGGGCAGGGAGTTTAACCATGGTGTCACTCCGATTCCTTCCTCTCTTCTTCTCCCTCCTCCTTTCTTCCTTGTAGAGCTGGAGCACAGGGCCACCAAGTTCCTAGTTTGGCTGCCTGAGGTCAGAGCCTGAATTTAGAGAGCAGGAAAGTGGGGGGAAATTTCTAGATATGTTAAAGCCTGTCTCTTGGTTGTGGTATATCTGGGTCTACCTCACCACCCTCAGCAACTTGCACTTCTCTCTGGACCTTGCTGTGGTCACAACCCACTGCTCATTTATGTGACTGTTTATCCATCTGCCTAGTTGTTTTAAGTACAAGTAGCTTGATTAAGGTTTAATTTAGCAATGATTTTCCTTTATGTTAGATCAGTAGTTTTCTAAAACTCTCCTACAGGCTATTTTTCAGGTGCTTTTTTTTTTTTCTGCCTATGATGATATAAAGATGTACAACCCTCTGAAAGCAGTATAACCTGCTTTCCAAAATTTATAGAAGTAAGATTTTTATTCTCCACTATGCAGTTAAAGTCCCCTTAGTGAGTGGGTATAAGGCCTCTTGAACTGAGGGGGTGAGGAGAGTGACAGATACTTCTTTTCATCAACCTGCTCTTCCTCTTTTCTTTCCCAAAAGAAGGAATCATGAATCATATACAAAAGTATCTGTATCTCTTGGGGTTTTGTGTTTTAGGTGTTTTGAGGTTTATTTACACACCTCCCCCTTTGTTTCCTGGACAGATTTTACGTGACAGTGGAGTGTTTGAGTACACATGGAAGGAACTTTCAATTTGGCTGGAACACTTGGATAATACAAAAGAAGACCAAAAGGAAGCAGTGATTCAGTTTTTGGAAAGGGTAACAATGTTCAAATTAGTTGGATAAACAATGCAAAGAATAGTGTTAGTGGAAACTAGAGATTTTGTTGCTATTATTGAGAAACCTGTCAAAGACCAGTGAATGAATTCTGAGAAAAGCGTTGTTTGGGATTCTTTATACAGAGGTGACATTGTTCTTGTCTTGGATGGGAGGACAGCAAAATGATTTGTAGGAAAATGAAATCCAGAAAGATCAGTTGTTATTACAGCATTGTTGGTATAAGGGTAGAGTCCTGTATATGTGGGTAGCTTTTATCTCCTGTTTAGGTGCCAAAATTATCAGACCTCAGTAAATTGTGATCTTTTACAAGAAAAATTGACACTTCCTGTTTACTCTTCAGGATGTTGAATGCCCAGTGCTTCCTTTCCAGTGCAGTCTCCCCAGGGACTCAGTCTGTGGTAGCAATTTAGATGCCAAATTGCAGTGGACTTTTTTTTTTCCCGTCAGGGTCCCCTGTAGAGCAGGATCTGTAGACGGAATCCTGCAGAAGTGATAGGGAAGTTGTCCTCCTAAAACCTGCCCAGCTTCCAACCACTTTTAGTACATGGTCTTTCCTAGCAACATATGGTTCCCCTACACTTGACAGCCTGTGCATTTACCTTTGTCTCCACCTTTGCTGACAGATCCTGCTGAAGCTGGTGACAAACCCCTATCCCTACACAGACAAGGCAGCAGACCTGGTTCAGGAAGCCAGCATGCTCCAGGTCACTATGTTTAAACAGGACTCTGATAACATCAGCATCCCTGTCTCTCACATTGACGGTATGTGGTAACCCCTCCACAACAGAATTCCACGACTTGGGGCTACGTTTTCTAGTGCTAGTCAGCAAACTGGGGATGGATAACTGTAGAAATCCTGTTAATTAAGGACTTCCAGGATTCAGCCCTCCACGTGTACTTGGTATCAGAAGTCGAAATTGCAAAGTTACCACTTTACCCCCAAAAGTAATTTCTGATATGGTTGTGCCACTTTAAAAGTATTTGAAATATCTCTTCATGCTCTTGCAGCAGCATTTTTGAACTAAAGTGGAAGTTTAGTCCTTCTGCCTGGGTCTGTTCATAGAATCATGGAATCCCAGAATGATTTGGATGGGAAGGCACCTTAAAGCTCATCCAGTTCCATCCTCTGCCATGGGCAGGGACACCTTCCTGTAGCCCAGGATGCTCCAAGCCTGTCCAGCCTGGCTTTTGGACACTTCCAGGGATCCAGGGGCAGCCAGAGCTTCTCTGGGCACCCTGTGCTGGACAGCAGCATTGAAAGGCAGAGTAAAGTTCAACTGTGATTTTTGTGTTGCGCTTAACATTGTATTGCTTGACAAATGTGGCTTTCATCCTTTTTTTGATTTTTTTTTTTTTTTTTTGGAGGAATTAAAAAGATTCCTTGTGTTCTTGGAGTGTTGCATTCTACCTCGGTTGTTTTTCCAGTTAGTCTGGATCCTCTGCTTAGATTTTTTTTATTCACTTATTAGATGTCCTGGATATGGTGGATGTCCTGGTTGAGGGCAGTGACGGCTTAGATGAAGAAATTGGGTTCTCTTTAAATGAAGACATGATTATCCAAACATTTCCCTTCAGTGCTGTCGTCCCTGCTGCATTAGAAGCCAGGAACGTACTGTTGCTTCAGTCTGAAAATGGAACAGGTACAGACTTGTTTTGTTTTTGTGTCATCTCTACCAGTGGAATGAAAGTGGTGTCATTCTTACCCATTTTTAGTAATTTTTTACCATTTATCATTTTTTACCTCTAGACATTTTATTATCTTCCCTGCAAGCAGAAGGAGGTGCAGATCTCTGGTGTTTCCTGCTCAAGAGAGGCATTGAAGTTCTATAGGTGCTTCTGCCCTTTTTCCCTGACCCTAAAGAGAAGAGACACTTTGTCACTGCGTGGACAGTCTTGGTCTGGAAGTAGTTGGCTTCAGTAACACAGTGTTTTAAGGATAGAGTGTGGAGATCAGGAGAGGAAGGTGGTTTCCATGGCTATAGGCAACTCTTCCCAAGATCAGGGAAAGAGGACTGCACTGTTAAATAGGAAATGGATGCATTTTCCAAAGAAAACTTCTTCAGACATGAAGCTCTGGTGGCAAATGTTGCAAAGTTCTACCACCTCCTTGAGGAAAGCGTTGGAGTCACAGGGGCATCAGATGGGCTTGGAGCAGGGCTTGCCAACCCCACAGCACCTCACTAAGTCCTCTGTGTATTTGGCGGTCGAGGAGCACCTGGGGTGGACTGAAAGTCCCAGTTCTGAAAGAAAATTCTATTTCACTTGTACACGTTAACTGGGGTGTGAGCCCCCCAGTACAAATCAGTTCTTCTCTGAGCTGGTGCTTGGCAGGGGTCTTTTCCTGATAAAATACAGGCATGTTTAGCACAACAGAGTGAAGGTGGGTTATTTACTTCAGCGAGAACTAATGTGTGGAGGATTTTTTTAGGTACCTCAGTGGGTCAGGAATATTTGTCTAGGTCACTACAAACCTTTTGGTCTTATTCAGTACTTTTCTGAGTGATGCTCTGTGGGCTGCCACCCAGGCCCAAAGTAAGAAGGGTTGCCCCAGTGTCTGTGCTCATGTCAATAGTTTCATTTATTTTTGCTTTTCTAGGAACACACATTGTGGAGTACCTTGTTGCTGTTTTCACTGACCTCCTGCACTCTCAGAGAGAACCCCTTGCCCTCTGCTTGATGTTCCAGCTCTATGATAAAGATCTCAAGTCTCTGAAAGTTGCGAAGTATCCTCGGCTCTACCAGTTTAACCAATACTATAAACTCTGGATACCCAAGCAATCTCAGGAACCTGTGGTATGGAATACCTGAAGTCACTGAAATCTTGAGCCAGTATTCTTATAAAAACCTCACAGTTTATAGAGGTTGCATTTCCATCAGAAAGAGCATTTTTATTGAGCTAATTCTGTATTTCTTGTTGATCATGTTGGGACACAAATTTGCTCCACGGCTTTCCTTTGATGACACAAGAGGTCTGTGGTGGTTGGGAGGTGATGCCAGGGCTCAGGTGTCATACACAGACTCCTCACCAGGCACAGCAGAGCCTAGTGTGTGCCATGGCCTCGGTTCACAGTGCCTGGAGTTCCCCCCGGGTGGGTTGGGGATCACAGGCCCACTGGGCTGGGTTTGGTGAGTTTTTCTGTAAGGCCAGCAGTGAGCACTACAGATTCCCCTGGGGATACTGCTGGACAGCTCTGTTCTAGCAGGACTGCACACTTGTGCTCCTGGAGCTTCAGCCTGGGTTCAGCTCAGAGCTCATCTCAAACAAAGGTGGCTGAAGAGATTTTTGATTCATACTCATAATTATTTTTCTCTTACGCTTTTTTTCACTTTAAACAGTTTAAAAACCACAAGGAGGTAAGCGAAGAACCTACTGTGGCACTGGATTCTGCATTTACCACTTTGCTAAAGACAGCCTATGGGAGAGGAAGCAATACCTTACTGGAAGATGATGTTCAGACAAAACTGAGAGACTTGGCTTCCCGGCTCCCACCTGAACAGCTTTTGTTGGGAGTAAAGCATGTGCTGCTGTACCTGAAATCCACAGTGGAGAACTTCAGCAGTGTAAGAGCAATATTGTAATAATATTGTGGTTATGTTTGGTTTATTTAAATGTAGAAGGTACAAATGACTTGGCTGTTAAAACTTAGGTTCCAGTTCTGTAGCATTTTCCTGTACTTGGCTCTGAGGCTACAGAGCACCAGACAAAACTGCACCTAATTTGTAAACAAATGTCAGTTCTTCTGATCGTTGAGGAGTCTTGGATTTACTTTGGATGGGTTACCTTACTGACCAGCGTGAGTGGAAATAAACTCGAGATTTTAATCCAGCTCCTGGGTCTGCCTAAGAAGCCTTTCAAGAGAGTAAAATTCACTGGTCTATGTAGCACCAAATGTCACAGTATAAATGAAAATCTGTCAATATTTATTTGGTAACCTGAGACTTCTCTTAGAATCAAGTTTCTACACAGGGGAATGGTTCCTTCCCCTAGAGGAGCTTGTAATCTAAGTAGTTCTTAATTAACTCCTATTCCTGTTGGATAATTATCCTTCTGCTCCCATCCTCCCCTTTTCTCCACTTCCAAGATGTCTTTATTTTCATAGCTTGGTAAAACTTTGGGTCCTCAACTTGTTGACCTCTACATGGACATGCTGAGCATCTTGTTGTGCCGGGGCAATCAAATAAAGCTGGATCATCAGCAGAAACGGGAAGAGCATCAGGCTGAGTCGGCTCTCTTTATGGATGAGGAGTCTCTGATGACAGAAGAGTCTTCGAATGACAAGGTACCAAATCCCTTGATACAGAGGCACTTGTTAGTAAACTTTGATTTGACTGATTCCCTAGGGAATAGTTTTGCTGAACAGAGAGGTGCCGTTAAGGTCTTGGAGGAGGACATAGGAACATAGAGCATGTGGTCCAGCAGTTGCCAAACTACTGTCTGGAGATGTGACCCAGCTGCATCACCCACAGTCTCACCCCTGAGCTGGTACACAGTCAGGAGAGGTCCTGAAGGAGATCACCTTTGCAGAAAAAAGTGTATTCCCTCAGCCCTGTGTAAGGCCTTGCTGTGAAGATTATGTGGCTTTTTCCTCCTCTTTCATCTGTTCTGTGAATTTGTGGAGATCAGAATGTGTTGATGAACCCCAGAATATTCAGTTTTCCTCTGGAGATGTGCTTAGACGTGTAGAATGTTCAGTATAACAGCATAAATCCCACAGCATAAAATGTTGGAAGAATGATATTTATGTGCTTGTAATTCATTAATATCTTTTATCCTCTGGCCAGCTAGTAGACAATGTCATATTCAATAATTGTAATTGACAAGCTGTGGAAAATAGGCAGATGAATGAGGTTTTTTTTTTTACCCTGGACTGTGATTATCCATTCAGTGATACTGTTACATCTGTTTGTTACAGACACTGGAAGATACACTGACCTTGATTTTCAGACATCCTACGCTGGAGAGCTGGTTCCTGGCGTTGGAGCTGCGCTCTATTCCTCAGCCTGGTTTGAACCCTGTCACTGTGAAGCTTCTGTCAGCTCACCTCAATTCCGGGGTGCTCCAGCTGCTGAAAACAGGTGCCCCCATCCTGCAGAGCATCACAGCGGATCACAGACATGTGTTGTCCAAGTATTTTGAAGCTATCACAAAAAGTGTCCTGGAAGAGCTACAGGCTGTGGGGAAGGACAGAAGCCAGGTCTGTCCCAGGAAGTCTCACCAGCTGCAGGCTCTGGAGGAACTGCACATGTACATGACTGCAGCTCAGCTGAAGGAGATCACTTTAAACATGCTGCAACTTCCTGAGATGAGCTTGACTGCTCAGAAACCCGAAAAATCCCCTAAGAAAGGGAAACAGTTAAGCATCTATGGACAAATTTTGGTGCAGCTCCTCACAGACAGCTACCAAAGGCATCCCCAGCAAGGAGAACTTCTGCTATCCACAGAGCACATTAAAGCTTTGGGGATATTGATGTCAGCATCAGCCAGCAAAGATTTGGAGAAAGTTTTCCTTCAGGCTCTCCAAAGTGAGCCAGTCCTTGCTCTCATAGTTGGTGTGGAGGTGCAAGCTCACTGCCTTGCCCAGTGCTCCCACACCTCCCTGGCCATTGTGGCCATGCTGATCCAGCACTCCAGGACTCACCTGCTGCAGTTTGAGCTCTGGTGTCTGAGCAGTGCCACTGGGAAGTACCTCAGGAAACACATGGAGAGCTTTCTTCCACTCATTAATGTGTATCTGCAGTGCAGAGACCAGTATGGTTTCAGCCGACCTTCCACAGGTAAAGGCACCACTGAGCCCTGCTTGTGATTCAGGAGGCCAGATTCCCTGTTCAGGATCTTCTGGCCTTAAGGTCTTGGAATCTCCACACAATGGATAAAGGTGATAAAACTTAGGTGTCTGACCTCTAATGACTCTCTTGGAAGTACCTCTGCAGCACTAAAGGTGAAGAGCTGTGCTGAGGATTGGCTGTTTAGACTGAAGCCAAGTCCTCTTACAGTTACTGCTGCCCAGATTTCTCTTTTGAAGCCTTTATTTAATGCTTAGTGCATGTGAAAATCTGTCATTGTGCTTCTCTTGGTTTAGAACAGGTGTCAAAGCCTTTTGCTCAGGCCCAGATAGAACAGTGTCTGGAGTGTGCAATGCCACAGCCAGATGGTTTTTGCAGAACTTGAGGTTTCACTTTTACACAGGCCAAAAATTTCTTCTAAAACAAATCTCCAGCTGTGGGCTGGCTACAGTAATGCCCTCCTAAGTTGGCAGTCCAGAACTTTCCAAACCCACAGCAGCATTACACCTATTGACAAGTGTGTTAAATTCTCTACCAGCAAAATGATGAGTTAGGATTCAACTGGATAGAACAGGATCGCTTTAATTTCATTTCTCCTATTGCCCAGAAATGTAAATAGCAAAGGAAACAGACTGACTGTGGCTGTAGCTCTACCTACAAGGTCAAGCAGTGAAAAGACCTGTCAGTGCCCTGGGAAGTAGAGGATGGGTGAAGAAGTGAGCCTCTCTGTAACAGATTAGCAGCTGCTGTAGCATCATTTCCTAGAAACTGAGTAATCTGGACCTGGATTAGAAAGTGATTTGGGATTAATGTGTTGTTGTTCAACACCTGCAGGTGGTAGAACCTGTGCCCTCTGCTCTCCCAACAGTTGTCTCGGCTGTCACGCCTGTCCTGAGGAAAGCCCTGTGGAAGGAGCTCTGTGCTGGCATTCAGGACACCGGAGCGTCGCATGAGGCCACTGTGAAACTGCAAATTCTTTCAAAGTTGTTGCCACCTGCGGAAAGCAAAGGGCTGCACAACCTGATGGACCAGCTTCCCGCTGCTCTGGAGAGAGCAGGGAATGAAGAGAGGTGGGCAGTGTATGTATGCCTCCCTCAGGGCTCAGTTTGTTCTGGGAAGCACTGTGATGAGAATGGGAGCAGGAACAGCATCCTCTCCTCAGAGAATCCTTTGCTTTGCACTTTGGCAGCAAGACATCTTTAACATATACAAAAGGAAGTTAAAATACTAACAAAAAAATCAATAACTATCTCTCTGCAGTTGGGCCGTGGCAGATGCAATATCCAGAGTGCTTAAAAACTCAGAAGAGCTGCATTCCTGGAGGAGGCATCTCTTGTCAGCCTGCATGAAGGGTTTAGTTGCCATGTACAGCAGCAGTAAAGATGAAAGCAAGCAAGAAGTGGAGAGGTCCATGCTGTTGCGGCTAGAGGAATTACTGGTGAGGCTTCTTACCTGCTTTGCCACAGTGGGACTGTATGTATGTGTGTCATTGGGCACTTGTAGATTTTGTAAATAGAGACTGGGCTTGATTTCCTTTTTTATGGAATCTGGTTTCCATGGGCTTTTAATAGCTTTTGCAGAGTTAATTTAGTGCTGATAATCCTTTATATGAAGCAGTTTTATGTCCTTGATGATGGCTTTCTGTGAAGAATCTCCTTTGAATTTAGGAGTTTGAGGTATTTAGGAGTAAGAAATCAAAGATTACCAGTGGATTTTATTTTTTTTAATTAAGAAAAGGTGATAGAGACACTTCTGCTAAGACTCACCTGCTGTGCCATCTGAAGTCTGGGGCAAAAATCTGGTTGATCAGATAGAAATCCAGTCTTTGATCTTGAAGAGCGCTACTTGATCACCCCCTCTGTACTGTTCCCTTGGTTTGAGTTCAGTAAACACAGATCCTCGTGACACATAACACTGAAGGTCTCTGAGCAGTGAATACTTTTGCCCTCTCTCTGCCTTTTGCTGAGGCTCCCTTGTAGGACCCGGCTGACTCTGCAGGCCCTGGGGCCACCTCACAGTGTCCATCCTGAGGGTGTTTCCAGGCTGGTGAGGTTGGTACCTGCATTCCCAGGACTGTTGGTATGTGCAGCTGTCAGTCCTCTCCAGACTGACTGGTTTGTTGTGGTTCCCAGCTCCTCAGGGCACTTCAGTTGTAAGGAACACGCACCCCCAGCCACCCCATGTGCCACATGCAAAGCTTGGTTAGTTAAGCCACACAAAAACCTGGTACCCAGTCTCTTGCTTTGACTTGCCAAGTTGTGATTCCTTTCACACTTCAGGAGTTTGAAGAGTTTTGAGCCACTGGGTTTTTGGAACCTACAGCCCAGCTTGCTTTTTAATTCCATACAGCCCATATGTTCCCATGCTCCCAGACCAACAAAACACTTGCAGTTTCCTTTGAACCAGGAGTTAGGATTGTTATATCCAAGTGCTTTTTCCCTGTTATCCTCTGATCATCCCACATGCATGTTCTCAGTGTGTCCCTTGAACAAAAGTTTCTGTAGAAGCTCCATGTGCCAAGTGTAAACCAACACCTGTTTTTACTTGTTGCGCACAGTGCGTGGTTGAAGAAGTGGACCCAGATGACTGGTGCAGCCTTGTGAAGACAGGACTCAAGTAAGTGTTTTCATTTTAATTTAGTTTGTTTTTATTAAGTTCATTTGCTTTGCCAAGTTCTCATTTCCTAAACAGCTTTTTAATTCCAGCGGTTTCCTTGGGTTTGGTTGGGATCTGACTTCTCTGTGATCTTTCTCCCAAAGGTACCGTTACAGAGACGAAACATTTCTGAAGGTCCTGAACGTTGCCATCCAGTTACTATACAAGAAAGAATCCTCGCTTAGTCAGAGCTTAGTCAAGCTCTCCAAACTTCACATGATGGTCACACAGCACTCTCTATTTTTGTCAGTCATCCTGAGGTCAAGAGAAGAAGATGACACGAACATCCAGACAAGAGGTATTTTTTAATCATCTTCTTCCCGTACTTAATACAGTTAATCTTGTCTTTCTTGCATTATATTCTTTCCATCCAGTAACACACCCACCCATGTAAATACTTGCAGAGTTATTAACAGTTCCAGTTATTTAAACAGTTATTTAACAGTTCCAGAATATTTAAACTGTACTTCTGCTTGGATTCGAATGTTACATTCATTTTATGCTGGTTTTAAATGCTTCTGTTTTTAAAACTTACGGAAAGGTGGGTTTGGGTTTTTATTTTGGTTTGGGTGGGTGTTTGTTTTTCTGGTATTTTTAACCCAGTTGAAGTCTTGGATTGATTCTTTTGGTTTCTGTGAGGCAGTTAGTGTAAGATCACTGAAGTGCACATAGGTCCTGTGATGCTTCAACCTGTTTTAAAATAGGTTGATACAGGAGGTTTAAAGTAGGTTTTGCAAGTTTTATCAAAAATGACCGTTTAAATTACGTGTATTTCATATTGCAACCTTTCATGAGGAATATCCTTCCAGAGGAATATAAACTGGATGCTAATTCATGTGTAGGATTGGCTTTGTTTCTTCTTCGCTGGCAACTGAAATCCTGCCTGACCTTGAACCACATTTAATCTACACAGATCTCAGCTTTTCTCCACTGTACAGGGGTTTGAGATTCAGTGATTGAAGGAGATGTGTAAGAAAAGGGGGGGAAATTCTCAGGGCAGCATGTCGATAACCAGTTTTGTGTTTATTGATGAGCAACATGTAAACAAGCTTTCAAATTTTAAACCACCTGAAAAGAAAAGAAAGGTCTTGTAAAGTCACCAATTTAGTGAAATTAAGAATAAGGAATAGATTTTGCTGCGTACTGTATGTATGCATCTTACCTTTAGAGTGTGTTTCTGTAGATCAGCAGGATAGATTCTTTGAGGCCAGCTGCAGTATTCCAGAAGCTTGGTGTCATGAGTGCATTCATTCAGGCTGGTATTTTAGGAGCTCTTCAGTTTTGACATGCATTTTATATTCCTGCACATATCTAGGATCAAAGCCCAGGCCTTTTCAGGATATTGGGAGTAGGGAAATCTGGAGTCGAGTCTTGAGTGTGCTTCAGACAGCCTCTTTGCTTTTGAGGAGCCAAATCACTTGTATTTTCTGCTTCTCAGTTAGTTATAGAGCAAAGGTGGATAATTTTTGTACCCCACAGGACAGAGTTCCTATGGCTCATGAACCACCTGCAGTGCTGAGCCCTGCTGGAATGCACAGTGCAGAAGCATTTTGATAGTTACTGCAGCTGGGGTGGGGACTTACAAGTTTTGCTGTGAATTCTCGAGTCCTTTCTCTCTGCAACTCCTGAGCCCATTCCAGATGCCCTCCGGGGGCAGGAAGGAGTGGAGCTATGGCAGGAGAGGGTACAGCACTCCTTTTTAACCAGAGAGTGGGTGCATACACATGGAAAGCTTCTGCAGAGTAGTGTGTTCCACACTGGGGACCTCACCTGGCTGTGACTTGTGTGTTCAGCTTGGGAAGAGTGTTTTAAGATGTTCCCTTGAATTAAATGCATCATAATCACCCTTTAGTGTGTTGGGGAAGTGGGCTGTGGTATCTCTAGAGATAGATGTTGATGTAAAATGTCCAGTGCTGTGTGTGCATCCATTTGGAGTGGGTCTTGGGGTGTTTATTTGTGCTCTGCGGGACTGAGAGCTGCAGGGCTCAAGCTGTGCTTGTTCCAGAGGCGCTGGTGGACGTTCTGCTGACGGCCGTGCAGCTCAGCCCCTCTCTCTGTGGGAGCAGTCACCTCCCAGTGCTGCTGGGAGCCTACGGGGCCACACTGAGCACTGTGGGTGAGTGTCAGCCTGGCACAGGCACTTCCTTCTGCGTCTTGTTCTTGTCTCCACAGGTCACTAACTTTGGGTTCAATCTTGGCTTTTAGATCAGAAGATACTGCTGTTGCTTCAGTTGTATGAGAAGAATAATCAAAGTCTTATAAACTCCAGGTAAGCTGAACACCTTACTTTGTTGGGCAAACTACACACAGTCTCACAACTGGTATTTTTACAGGGTCCCATTTTTAAATGAAGGAGACAGTGAACAAGGTCAAACCTGAAGGTGAATGTTGCTTTTGGAAACATTTTTCCTGCGTATTTCCTATTTTTAATGTAATTCTCTTGTGTTGCCCAGACTTTTGTGTGTCTGTGGGTTAGATGAGAGAGTGTCTCATTTCTGGAGTCCCTCACTCTCCGTAGTTGGAACCCACTATAGGGGTCTCCTCACAGATGGGAGGCTGAAACAAAAGTCACTAGTGGACTTCTCCCTTTTCCTGTGCCCAAGCAGTCCACAGGAAAGTCTGTTGCCAACAGTTCTGCTTTGGTCTGCCTTCCTCGCATGCACTTTTCTGCCCCAGAGGCAGGGGCAGAAATGCCACCAGCAGTGCAAGAGCACTGGCTCAGGCAGCTGAGGCGGGTCTGGATGCTGTCCCTTCATGCAGCTGCTGTCATTCTTACCAGCGCTTACAGCTTAAATCCTTAGGTGCTTCTGAATGGGCACATTCTGACTTGGGTGGATGGGGAGAGCAGAGTTACTGAGACACCCTCAGACTGAATTTGAAAAGCTGTGAGATGCATGGAAAAGGTGTTGCCAGGGAAATGAGTTGTAGTTTCAAGTCCCACAGGGTAATAACTACAAGTGGAGACAAAATTTCAGTATTAATGGATCTCCTCTGTAATTGCTTTTGGCTCTGTTGCCTAATGCCTTTACCTTTAACAACGTTTAAGGATCCTGCTGTGGGGTCCAGCCGCTGTGGAGCATCACAAGACTTGCAAGAGTCTGGGGAAGTCCCTGTGGCAGCAGCCAAGCATGGAGGAGATCCTGTGTCTGCTGGATCGAGAGAAGATGATGAAGACGATTCTGTCGTTCCCTCAGCATCGCAGGCTGCTGCCATCACAGGTGCTTTTTGTTCAGCCTCTCCATGGTTACCCTTCTTTGGATGTGCAGAAGAGCCTCGAGCCATTCATTTCCTGCATCCATGTAATACACTGCAGTTTGTTTCCATCAGGAGAGTAATTTCAATTCACAGGAGGACTGGAATTAGTTCTTTAGGAGCACTTTTCAAATTAATTGTAAGATATGGGTCACATCTTGTCAGCAGGGGTGATTGTGCATTGCAAAGGTTGTCATGTATGCGAGACCAGGATTGGACAGCCCAAGGATCCCCACTGGCAATGGGCTCTCCAGCCTTTCGCACAGTTTGCTGGCATGCTTCGGTACCTGTTGGTACTTGTCGGGGGAAATAGTTGTGGATATACCCTCGTAGTGAAAGCTGGGTTTAGACACAAGCATGTCTCGCCCTGTGTTGCATCGTATTTTACAAGGTGTAGTATCAAGTGGTTTATAGTGGGATGAGATGGTTGTGGAAGTTTGAAACCAAGCTTGAAATTGGTGTTGTTCCTTACAAATACTGGTTTGGTTTTGGTTTCAGGGGATACAGGGGTCACTGTATAAAGATGAAACAGTCAAGAGCCTTGATGACTTCTATGACCCTTGTTTTCTGCTTCAGCTCTTCAGTGAACTGACCAGACCAGGTAAAGTGAGTGTTACTCTTTGGTATTTAGTGTCAGGTTGGTCTGCTGCAGGAGCTGCACCTGGAGCTCTCTTATCCCTGATCCAAGAGCTAATACTGCAAGGAATTTGTGCCTGACTTTAGAGGGAAGAAACAAACTACTGTGAGGGCTGTGACTTAATCGGCTGGAGATCTGGCCTGTTACAGGCTGTGGTTATAGAACAGGGAAACTTCAGCCAACTCATTTTCCACCAGACAGATGGGCATGAGGCCAGTGTGTGTCACAAATAGGCTGGTGCTCTGAACTGTCAGCAAGTTTCTTGTCTGACAGGACTCTGCTTTGCACATGCACATCCCTGCTGTGCTCCATGGACACGCTGCCCCTGGAGAGAGCCCTCAGAGGTCAAAGGGAGATGAGAAGCCTAAGAGATTTCCTAACCAGCTCTCTCCCTGTGTTGGTTATGGTTAAGCACTGTGTATTTACAGCTAGATTTGGCTTTCCACAGCAATAATTTTAGAAGCAATTGGCAGGCTGTTGGTGTCTGTCAGTGAAATCACACTCACAGTCCTTTGTTCAGTCAGACCTCTGCAAGTACAGCACCTGTTTGGGTGTGCTCAGCCTGTCCTTAGCTATGGTTTGAACAGCTCTGTGTAACCCTGGCAGAAGGAAAAGAACTGTCTTTAAGTCCTCTGAGAAGAAGTACCAGAGCTATTTGGCATTTTGCAGTTGGAGGGATCTTAGACAATCCGGTTAATGCCGGGCCGGGAAACACCAAGGTTGAGGGAACTGCTGCTCATCATGTTGTTGTGGAGCTGTAAAGACAGTGGCTATCTCGATTCTGAACCTGGAGAGGAGAAAATAGCTCTCTCAGCTGCTCTACACAGAGGGAGAGTCTGTCCTGAGAGGGGCATTTTTAAAGGGCCCAAGTGATTTATGAGTCCCAGTCTCATGGTGCTTGTAAACCATGTCAGCTGTTCTTGGAATTCCCAGTTTTTTATTTACTTGCTCTTTGTACTGGCTGCACAGTGCCATCTGAATTTGTAAACATGGACTTCTTGCACAGTGTTTAGTGCTCGCTGAGGGAAAAGTAAGTCTGGAGTTGGGCAGATAGCAAGTTCTATCTATCTTTAGCTCTGATAAGCATCTTGTGGAAAGCTCTTCCGCCCTGGCTCGCAAGGTCCTTTAAACAAGCTGTATGTCAGACATAGAATTAAATTGGGGTGGATTTTTTATAACAGCTTGTTATTTTATGTTAGTTGTTGACTGCACTCTCCAGGGTCAGCAGGATGGAAAATATTACCACTGCATGTTTTCAGTGAAAGAAAGTTTTCCAAATAAATCTTCCTGTGGACTGCTGAAGTGAGAACCTTGGATTTCATTCCACAGTGTGAATGGTTAGTGCACACCAGCAGTTCCCCAGAGCTGCAGCCTGAAGGAGAGCAGGGTGGTGGCTCTGGGACAAATGGCAGTGGCTGGTGGGGAAGTGGAGATCCTGCTTTACCTGGCCCATAACCAGCAGAGTTGGCAATAAGAAACTGCTGTGCATGAAATTGAGTTTTAGAAGTTGCAGTTGAGAAAAAGATGACAGAAATAGCCCAGGTGCTGGTGCAGGGACAGAAATAATCTGTGATCTTTTTGCATAATTATTTATATATGTATATACCCTAGTTTGCATGGGCATGATAGGGGAGGAAATCAGTGGACCAAATGTAGGTACTTTGCAGTAAGATTGCAACCCCCTCTTAAATAGGGATATTTGTTTCTAGAAGCTTCCTCTTGACCTTCAGCGTGAATGACAAGAAAATACACGAATATTATTGCTAAACTCACAGTACATTTGTAGCTGGTAAAATACCACTGAGGTGCCATTGTCCTCCATTCCTGGAAATAAGGTGGAAGGTTCACACCAAGTCATTTCTAGCCATCAGTGGGTAGAAACGGCACAAACCCTTCAAAACACACAGAACACAAGCCCTTATAGGAGAAACTCCAAATCCTGATGGCAAAATGCTGTGGAAGGTAAGTGCTACATTGAAGGGTATGTTTGCTGATTTCTGGTCACTGCTGGATTTTGTTTTACCCAGAAGGGCTCGAGGTACAGCTGAGTGCTTGGGTCAGAGCAGGCCTTACCAGCAGAGTCACTTGTGCCTGCACAGGGACAACTGCTGTGGTTTATGGGCTATTTATGCATTATTCTCCTGCCCTTTCTGTTGCAGAAGCTTTTTAGTGCTGGTCTTTCAGGCTCCCAAAAGTGCTCTGGAGAGATGTATTTTCCCTCTTGTTGTTCTTTGTACTGAACTTTCCTGAAACAGTGAGATACAAGATGTCTTTACAGAATTTACGCCTAACTTTGCATGGCGTAGTGGGCAGGATCATCTCTGTCTCACATAAATGATAACAGCCCCATGAATTTCAGCTCAGGTAAAGAATTCCAGTTCAGAGTGAATTGCTGAAGCCCTTTGTCAGCTGGAGGAGCCTTCACACACTGAGGAAATAGTTTGTGGGGGTAGGGCCAGAAATGGGTGCTCGTGACCGGAAATGCTAAGGATTATAGTGCTGTTACACACACTGGGACATGTCAGTGCTAACACACCGGGTGCTTTCTGTCTCTTTTCCCCCTGTCCCCTCACAGAGTGTGTGGTGGCATGTCACAAGTTTGTGGAAGTCAATGCCCTGGGTCTCACAGTGGCTGCCCTGAGCAGCTACGACTCCAACATGAGAGCAGCTGCGTACTTTGTCCTGGCTTCCTTCCGCTCCCATCTGGAAGGGGCTCGCTTTCGAGAGAAGAGCCAGGTAAGCCTCAGCTCCAATGCCAGTTTGGCAGGTGAGACCTCGTAGGTCAGGGACGTATGTGGGAGAGATGCTGCCTTGCTCATCCACCTGCATGCATGCGGTGAGAGAGCTAAAAGCAGCTTTTTATCCTCTCTCCCATTGTTTCTCCTCTACTGCTTTGTGTTTCCTACTGTTACAATCAATGGACAGAGAAAGTGGGAAATGTGTTTTAGGAATTCTTGGGAATTTTGTTCGTAGGAATGGAAATTCTGATGGAATTGATATTTGACCTATGGCCTATGAAATGTCCCGGAAGCTGATTTATGTATTCGTGCTCCTGTTGTTCCTTTGGGCTGTGGTTCAGGCTTCTCTCCCTGGGCTCTTGCAGTTGCTGTATCTCTTGGATGCTGTGCAGAATGGAATCAGGCAGCCAAACCTCAGGTTCACCTTCTCCCTGACCCTCTACATTGCTCGTGTGGCACAGCAGATCCTGAAGCCAGGTACTGGAACTTCCTGCGTGCGTGAAAAACAGAGCCGTGGGGAATGTTGGTCTCCTCACCTGCTTTGTGCTCGTGCGCTCTTGACTGAGCTTTCCATTCTGGGGAAGAGAGGGGAAGGGGTGGCCAGCAATATAATGAGCCTCAGAGCAAAGGCCTTCTGCAGTTCCTGGGCTGTTCTCCCAGCTTGGAACACTGCACAGTACAGCTTCCATCTATTATTGTCCGTGGTTGTGGATTGGGAGCGTTGTCCTCCTCCACAATAACAGCTCTTTCTCTTCGCAGAGGAGCACATGTACATAAAGGTCAACAGATTCCTTCTGTCACACCAGTATTTGGACTTGAGAAAAGTACCAGGTTTTTTCCAGCTTTTCTACAGTTTCGATTTCGAGGTAAGAGTCCCATTTTAGGTATCCAGTAATTCTTCAGAAAAATTATAGAAAAAAGCCATAAAAATACAGCGAAATCTCATTCTCCCATAGATGGTTAGAGGCATCTGTCTTTTGTTTCATATTGGAATTTAAAATGTTATTTCTGTGGGGTTTTGTTGTTTTCTTAATAGAAATACACAATTTGTGTACGCTCTGAGCACAATTAAACAGAATATTCTGCCCCAGCTAGCTTACATTCATCTTTGAGTTTAGATTAGTAATGTTGAGTTCATCTGCAGTATTTTAAGAACAGCAACTTCTAAAATTCCATTTCCACTGCATGTTTGGGCTGCAGACTAACTGTTCCTGATGGATGTTAGTGATTAAATTTGATAGGAATGGAAATTGAGAAGTCCAGAACAAGCTGTGGTAAGCCCTGAGCTGGCACTCACAGGGAACCAGGGTTTTGTGCTCTTAGGAGCAGGTATTATTTGGAAATGTCTAAATGTCTCATGGTGGTATTTTTCCTTTGTGGCTTCCAGTACAAAACAGAGCGTGAGTGGATCCTCAGATTTCTTGGGGAAGGGCTGCGTGACAAACATTGCTATGAGCTTTATGACTACCAGAGGATTTTCCAGGTCATTCTCTCCTTTTTCAACAGTCCTTTGTGTGACGAGGGCTCTCAGGTAAGAATTTTAAAGCACCAAAAAACCCCAAACCGCAGAAGTTTGCATGGCTTGGAGATCTCAAGTACAAAGCAGAAAGGAGCAGCTGACTCTGCCTTTGCCTTCTTGAAAATCTGTTCCTTGTTGATTTTGTGTATGTGTGGAGGGGGAAGTAATTGCTTATGTCTAAACTAGTCACATCCTTACCCCTGAAACTGGAACAGGTTCCTGCCATCATGGAGCCTCATGTGGACACCGTTGTTTTGCTCCTACAGTCAGGGCCTTTTCTTTTTTGGGGGTCTCTGTTCTCCAACCACCACATTTGTTACCTGAACAGTGCTTCAGGCAGGAGGGAAACTCATGTGCCAGGAGCTCTCAGGTTTGGGAGCATCCACCCTGAGTATTTCAGGTATCAAAACCTTGGACAAAAAGATAAAATTGTCTTGCTACCTGAAGACTTCTTGTAAGAGTAGCACCTGTGGAATAAAGCTTTGAACGGAGAATGTCTTTTCTTCCCTGGAGTTGCTGAGAACAGGTGGTGTTCATTTTACCTTGAAGCTGATCAGATACCAGTCAAATTGCTAATTCTAAGTTTGATAATTAGATCCTGACTGTTTCTGATTCTGTAAAAGAACAAGGTATATTTTCTGTTTCAGAGTCGTATTCTGGAGATATTACAAAGTGCTGCCCGTGTCACCAGAGCTGCCTATGAGCTGATCCAGGATCACAGCCTCCTCACGTGGGTCCTGCACAGCTTAGAGAAAAGGTAACCAGACAAGTACAGGAGAAATGGGACAATTTTACTGTCCACAGTAGAATAATTGTGTGACTGAGTATGAAAACAAGGGTGACAGACAAGGAGACAGTCGGGGGCACCAAGGGCTGTACTGGCAGAACTTGCTGAACTCTGAGGTGTCCCTTGTGTTTTTGGAAACAGAATCAAGATGCTTTCAGGCTGTGGTAGGAGGGATGGTGGTGGTGGGGCTTCATGATTTGGAAAACACTTCCTTGAAAAACTGAGAAAGCAGAATGGCACCTTGTGTTGGTGTCTTTACCTTTTAAATTTCAAGCACCCTCAGTTCACATCCTGTCACAGGACCTGCTGCACCCGAAGTGGCACAGTAATGGGGCTGAGCTGTCTAGAACATTCCTCCTCCCCTTGCCTCTCCCTCACATATGTGCACACACACAAAAAATCTCTTCTGCATAGAGTGCCCTGACAGGTTCAGGCGAGTGCACCAAAAGTGCACTAGAATATGGTCCCTTGCAGATGATGGACCAGCTGCTGGTGAGGATCTGCCTTCCAAATGTGGTTGACTTTATTTATTTTTTTTTTTTTTTTGTTAGTTGGGTTGATTGGTTTGGTTTGGTTTGTTTTTCAGGTTTCTAGAAAACAAGATGATAAATAGAATTATTTCCTTACTCCATACTCTGTGGCTAACAAATTTAGGAGACAAGAGAGAAAACAAGAATCAGTCCCAGGAGAACAGGAAACTTCTTCCTATTCAGCTTGTAAATGAATTTCTGTATGTTTTGCTCACGTTAATCAAACATATTCGGTAAGTCCTTTGTTTTTTTTTTCTTCTAGTCGGTTTGCATTTCATCCTCTGTCCAGTTTGAACTTTTTTAAGGCCAGAAGGATTTCTTTATCTCTGGTAGAGGAATGCCTTTTTTCACTTTCAGTTTGAATGTTGAGTAGTGAATTTGGATGAGATGTCTTTGACAGGAGGATTTAGGTGTCTGAATACATGGGAAATAAAGTAAAATGTGATGCACGGTTGCTGTCAAGTCCTACGTCCTTAATTCCTGGCCATTCTGACAGTAAGGATTAAAAACTGTACTTATTAATTAGCATGCAGGAAAATACATGGCACTTGTGTTTTCTTTTGACAGGACGAATGTAGATCTAGCCAAGCTGACTGAGTTCCTCAGCACCCTCAGCTCTGTGCTGGAATATCGTGCTGTCGTCGTTGAGGCTTTTAGGGAGATGAGGCGTTTCACGGTGAACGACAGCGTCCTCTCCAGCAGGGAGCTGCTGCTGCTGCTGCACAAGTGGAGCCTTGTCAGCAAAGACCTGCAGCTGCAGGAGGACCTGCAGGCCCTGGCTCAGAAGTACCAACACAAAGAATTGCTCAGTAAGTGCTAAAATACTTCAAGGAAGGCATATTTTGTTGCAGCTGTTACAAACCAACAGTACAAGTGAGGCAAACTTCTCTGGAAGTAGTACTAATGCCTTCTGTCAGACTGATGTAGCTTGGGGGAGGAGGAAAAGAAATGGAAAGCCATTTTTCAGATCTTGCTTGTGGTGATTTCTAACCTTAACACAATTTGGAAGCTTTGAAGAAACAGTTTAAAAAGGGAAAGAGCTTTAAAATGAAACTTAGTTGCAAATCTCATGTCAGGCTTGGAAAAATCATGTTCTTTAATGAGATCTTTAAAGAAAATGCAGTGCCTGGAGGCTTTGTGCTCAAAGATTTGAATCGTTCTGAGTGTGGATGGGGATCTGAAAGTGATGTGTAAGTAAAAATAATAAGTAAATAAAACAAGCAAAAATTAAGTAGTCGACTTTTCTTCTTGTCATCAGTGTTTGAAGAAAGGAAAAATATATCAGGACTTGTGTGACTTCTCTTGTTCTCTCTGTGAACAAAAAGTGCAAGGAACTTGGGAGTGGGAGGTCTTAAAACAATACTGATTTCCTGCAGTAGCAACTGCTTTTGATGCACATAAAGCTTCTGTGGGTTTGTTTAAATGTTCTGTATCAGTTAAGAAAGTATCACGTATTTAAGGGATACTGTAAAAGCTTTAGCTTTTTGAAAGTTTTTCTCGCCCTTTAAAAGTCCTCAGAAAGACATGAAGAGAGTTTTTGGAGTGATGCCTGTAACTTACTGTATGTGTGGGTTGTGTTGCTCCTGGCCTCGGGAGCTTCTCTCATCTCCAGGGGGTCCAGCGTGGAATAGGGTTCCAGCCTGGAGTCCCTGGAAGCTCCTGGAGCCCCTTTGAACAGTGCAGGCTCCATGAGGCTGCTAAACGAGGCTGGTATTTACCATTTTAACAACTGAATCAACACAGGAGAGCACCTTTCTTGCACAATTTTTTACCAGGAAAATCCTTTTGAGTATCTGATGTTTGTTTTGGTGGTGGTTTTCTTCTTACAGAAAATATTAAAGACAAGAACAAACCTCAAGCCTCATCTCATGTGTATCGTCACGCTCAGAAAAAGAAGGAGGTGGAAGAAGGTGACACTGCTGCAGACCTGGAAGTGTCTGAGCTGGAGAAATGCAGAGAACATCTGAATTCCATACTTGCCCATTGGGAGCCTCTTTTCCCAGCGCCGCCCTCCACACGGGGAGGGGAGAGCCTCAGACCCGGTGAGCCTGGGGCTGAGGCGGTGGCTGTCACGGGTGCGTCCACTCACGTCGTCACGAAGTGGCTGGTGAGGTCCCTGGCTGGGCAGAGCGTCCTCAGGGAGCAGCACGTGTCACCCGCGCTGCGGTGGCTGCGGAACCGCGTCCTGCCGCACCGGGCGGCCGTGCGGGAGATGCTCGGGGATGAGGCACTGAGAAACAACCTCTTCAAGCTTTACACCCGGCTCTGCCAGGCCAGCAGCGCCTCAGCTGGGCTCTCCAGGGAGCTTGGTGTGCTCAGTTCCATCATGCTCCAGCTCATGGAGGAGCAGGGCCTGGCCAGCACCTTGCACGAGCTTGTGAAATCCCTGTGCCTGGCAGCAGCAACGGAAGAGGATGCGAACAAGACAGGTGACTTGTCTCGTTCTTATCACTCATGTTACAAGGCAATGGTGGGAGGAAGTAGGAAGTTGCATGGCTTTTTTAGTCCATTAAACTAGTTTTCCTGTATCCACCCAGGCTCAGAGCTTCCCAAAGGAGAAGCTGTGTCTTTGGTGGGATGGGGACGGGGTGGGCAGCACGGAGCATGGTCACACTGTGAGGTTTTCTGACAGTACAACACTCACACTTCCTCTAAGAAGCTTCCATTTCAAGGACTAAAATGGAACAAAAGGTATAAAAAAAAATTCCAGGAGAGAAAATAGTTGGCAACAAATAAGTCCACGTGAGCCTGGATGCTGATACATATTCCTGGTCAGTGATGGCTTCGGACAGGTCAGATTTCAAACTGTTTTTTATTCAACAGGAAACTGGTTTGTTCCTTCTTGGGAGGAGGATCATTCCAGATTTTCCATCTAGGAAAAGAGTTGGGGAACTATTTTAAAACATAGGCCTGGAGGTAAACAGCTTGGTTTGGTATTACTGTGTGGAAATAGAAGAATATCTGTTCTGATTTTTCTCTCATCTTTCCTCCACAGCTGTTTTTGTATTCCTGACTTCTGTTTACATTGGGGACATGTGGCTTGGAGCACAGGAGCCGGATATGTTACTTACCCATGTCAGACTGGTCTGCACTGGTGCAGGTTATGAATTACAGGATGACTTGGAAACTCAGGAACGAGGAGAAGAAACTATTATGTCTCTTTGCAAAAAAATTTGGCTACATCAGGGCATTAATTCAGGGAACTAACACTTCATCTTTAACGTTCTGTGCTCTGCCATCATCACTGTGAGCCATGAAAGCCTCCTGAGCTGTTCTCTTACAGACCTAACTTGTTTGGTCAAAAAGATCGGTATTTTATTACCATGTGCAAACTCGGGGAAGATTTTATTCAACATCTCTCAGTGGGACATTAAAGCTCCAATTTCTCTTTTCTTGAACAAAATGAGACACAATATTACTTACATCATTTTTATTTACAGGCATTTGTAACTTTTTGTAGAACCAGAAAGACTGTTCATGCACGTGTGTGTCGCTAATATCCATCCTCTCTCCAATACAGGATGGGGAAAAAAGTGTGCAGAGATTCCTACAATGTGGTGTAAGTGCAAATAACAAGGAGCCAGAGGTTTAGTCATGATAATTTACTATTTCTTGAAGAACCTGGTTGATTTCATGATATCGAAACCAGTATCAATAGAAGACTGAACTCGGGAATCATTATGGTCTTCTTGGGGTTAAATTTAAAAGCCATTTAAGACATTTATATCAGAGATAGTTTATTTTTATTATCCTTTTTTTAATTTAAAAAAAAAAAAAAGAAGCCCTGACCCATTGCTGCTGCTGTGAACCTTTGAAATGTAAACCAGGATTTAATAAATCCAACTCCCAACTGTGCTGTGCCCAGGTCCTTTGTGCACATCCTGTACAGGGAAAAACCAGAACTGCACATTCCTTGTGATATGTATTGAATTTTTTGAGGGGAGAGTTTAAATAAAAATGAGATGCAACTGAGGGAATTGCTTCTACATCTAAATATTCTTGTCCTATAGAAGCCATCAGCTCTGTACCACGACTTGAGTTTAAAAATGTATTTCTTTGAAAACCTGCAAGCCCTTTAGAGGCTACATTTTGTGAAATGTAGAATTCCTAGAGGCTGACATCAGGAAATCTGTGAGCCGAATCGACCTGAGCTCGGCCGGACCGAGCCGCGTTCAGCCAAAGCGAGACGACTCGAGCCGAGCTCTGCGAACCGAGCCGAGCTCCGCCCAGCGCAGCGACCGGCACCGAGCTCGGCCGAACCCAGCCG
>VWPU01000212.1:0-201910 GCA_013398955.1 Callaeas wilsoni | reverse complement strand
CCGCCGGGCTGGCTCGGCGGCGGGTCGGCCGGGGCTGAGGAAGCCCGCGGTCGCGCAGTCCGCGCTGCCCCGGCCGCTATCGCTTCCTCCGCTCTCTCCGCAGGCGGCTGCGAGGACGGCTTCCTGGCGGCCTCCCCGCCCGCCTCCCCCGGCGGCTCCCCCAAGGGCTCGAGGCCCGGCTCGCCGCTGCCCACGCCGCAGGCGCCGCGGGTGGACCTGCAGGGCGCCGAGCTCTGGAAGCGCTTCCACGAGATCGGCACCGAGATGATCATCACCAAGGCGGGAAGGTAACGGGCACCGCGGGGCCGCCACCCGCGCGCTCCCGGGGCGGGCGGGCACATCAAAGCGGGCGAAAACCCGGGGAACCCTCCAGATTTACGAGGCAGGTAGATGGCGATAATGTTAGATGGGCACGGGAGCATGTGGCGTTTCGGGTTTCCTGTTCATTAGGGCGAGGTCTGGGAGAGCCGTGCCCTTCTGGGGGGAAGCTTTGCTCCTTTCCAGGGGATACACATGGTAAAAACCTGGGAAGTATAAAAGTATTTGAACTTATTAGAAATTACAAAAACATATTTTATTGAATCCATATGCTACCGTCTGCATTTTCGGAGAGGCTTTATTAATGATTGAAACGCAGTCTTAAACAGCACAAAGCTACATTTGTCTTAAGAGAGTCCAGTCGGGGAATTTCTGTTTTATCTTACAGGTGCACTGAAATAACAGCAAAAACTAGTTAGCCACAGTCAGGTTTTTACCCTCCTGCTTATTCAGAAATGGCGGAGATAGGATTTTTGTTTCCAGTAACCACTTTTAATAGATTGTTTTTTAATATATATATATATTTTAGAACAGCAGCAAATACGGAGTAAACTGGAATAACTTCCAGGTTTATAAAATACAGAAGAGTATTTTATTAGCTTGCAGTCAGGACGTTTCTTTTTTTTTTTTTCAGCTTCAAGAATGAAATTTTCTGATAAAAAGCATGGCAATCTAAGAAGGGCAGTTTTATGTTGAAATCACCTCATTGGTTAATTAATCCATTTCACCACAGAAGGATCTAAATCTTGAATGTTTGGTTTTTTCGCCGTTTTTGTTTTGTTTTGTTTTTTTTTTATTTTATTTTTTTTTTTAGAAATTAGCTCGTAGATTCGTTTCTGCTTTCAATAAAGAAGTTTTACTATACCTTTCAAAGACAGAGTAGCTCTTGCACTTCACCTTTAGTAAGTTGCAGACAGGAAGTCCCGTCTCAATAAAGACCATATTGTTGGGTTAGAGCATGGCACATTGGCTTTTATAACTGCATCCTTGCGGTGTTATAATTGTATCACCGTGGATTTAGCTTTCTAATTCGCTGCTACAGCAATGATACACCATTTTCTGCTGTCACTTGAAACTTCAGTGACAATTTGCCTTTCTGTAAGCCTTGTGCTTCCTGGGTGGAGGTGGTGTTTGCACATCTCCAGGAATACATTTCTTTCTAATATCTCAAATGGGCTTTAAATGTGTATACTGCTAAAGTAAAGTCTCAAACCCAAATGATTTACTGTCTAACAATAAAGTTGAAATGATGTGGTAATAGCTGTACTCCCAAAGCGTATCCCCAAACATACGAAGCATTGTTCGAGTAAATGCACTTTAGAAATCTGTTTTGACATATCGAATGGGCCATTTCATGGCTATGTAACTATAATCGTCCAAAAGGACTCTGTAGGCTAAAAGGAAGAACGAGAAAAATCCCACGAAGTGGTTACTTTTCCTAAACAACCTTTCCCGAGTCTGTTTCATATTAAAAATGACCTCTCTCCCTCTTTCCAATGTTCAGGCGGATGTTTCCCGCAATGAGAGTGAAGATCTCAGGTTTAGACCCACATCAGCAGTATTATATTGCTATGGATATTGTGCCAGTGGATAACAAAAGATACAGGTATGGTGACTTTTAGGCAAAAAACATATGATGTAAGCTATAGGGTGCTTGGCTTTTGGAAGAAAATATTAACACAACATAAATTAGCAGAAGATCATGTTTAACTCTCCTTAAAGATTCTTATTTTCATCCCAGTGCATTTTAAAAGACCGTATTGTACCAAGTATGCAAAAGCAACTAAAATTTGTGTTGAAGCTCTTTGTGATACATTTGCCTCACGCTGTTCATGTACTGTGGGCAGATGCTCAGGTTTTGGCTTTCAGAATGCAGTTCTAGTGCAGTCAGAAAATGTTATCATATCTTATTCCTCATCCTGGCAGTGGGAATTATTTCCTATTAACAAATAAATATGAAAATGGATATTTTCTAGTGTTAAATGGTATTGATATTAATTAATAACATTAATGGCATGGATATCTGATCTAAATACTCATAAGTTATCTTGCTCATGCTTCAAATTGATTGTATGATATAATTTAAAAGCTGTTTATCACTGTGATATTTGGTCACTTAGACTCAAAAAGGGTAATGTTTCTAATTACTGTTATTTAAAGAATTAATGGCATTATTGTCTGGAGAATGATGCGAGGAACAAAAGAGTTGTTCTTTGAGCATTTAGGAGTGGAAATAATGTGCTGATGCTCTCGGTGTTTCGAGGGAGCCGGTTGGGCTCTACAGAAGCCGCTGGTCCTGTAGAAATGTTTGCAGGATTGGGCCCGCAGCAGTTCCTGTTGTGTGCTGAAGCCGTTTCCAAGGTCGTGCTTTACAGATGCAATCCCATGCTCCAGAGCAGCGGGGGGAGGCCTGGCCAGAGCAGTTCAGTGGAGCCAGGATTAGGTCTTTACCAATTGCGGGTTTGACTGTTTTAACCTATACTTAGTATAATGTAGGGAAAACCGCTGCGGATTTAATTGTAGAACTAGGAATATTTCAGACCAAGATTAAAAGGTTGGTTCTGCAGGAATGCTGCCTTGTTTCCTAAGCAGACGCTGCCCTGTGTTTTTCCTGTACTTACCTCATTGACTGCTATTTTGTCATTTTCTTGTGTGGTGTATGAGACCTTCCTTAGGACCATTTTAGATTTTGCATTTTTCAACAAGGGGCACCAGATACCCGGGCTGAGGATGCCCAGCATATACAGTCAGGGGAGTCTTTCCTGTCTCTACCACAGAGGAAAAAAATGCTCTGTCTTCTTTGTACCAGTGCAGTGCAGTTCAAATGGAAGCTTTTTTTTGTGTGTGTGTTGCGTGTGTGCATTTACTTAACAATCTAAACATATAATTCCTAGAAGGTCTGAACAATTCATAAATTCATAGAAAAAGCAAGGTAATAATTCCAAATTAATTAAAATGTTAATACTAAAAATTAAAAGCAGTTATACTGAGTATGAATTGTTTAAACCTCATTTCATTTAAAATAATTACAGTTATACTGACCTGCACTGTCTTCACAGTGTGATACATGGTGCCCAGATAACTGAAGTAACTTAACAAGAGTTGTATGAAAGGCAGTATTTTCTTAGCTGACAAACCTGTATGTTTTTGTTTGTGTGTTAGTAACCATGCCTTTGAGCTTTCCACTAAATATTAATGTTTTACATGTTTTTACTTGATGCCTCTTCTCGTTCCATTCTGTGCTTTTTATTGCTGACTGTTATTTCAGCTCTGGCTGTTGGTGTGGCTTCACACACTCTCTTGCAGATCTTTAAATTTCATAGATGTGACAGCAGTCACATGGAGCCTAGTCTTTAGCTGACAGAGCAGATGGCAAAACTAATGGAAATGAAGAAAATTACATCTAGGTCTGGATTTCTAGCAAAATTTGACCTTATAAATATTTTGAAGCTTAAGCTATATCTCAAAATGTGTATTTATAATAAAATGTGTATTTATAACTTTATTTACTTTTCTAAGGAAAGCATATATTTAGTATAAACCAAGAAATATAAAATAAATGAAAAATGTTACAACGGTGGTCTGGGGTTGAGAGTTTGTCTCCAAGAGAGAATTTCATGACCATTCTAGATCTTAGCTATGCGGCTTGATCTGAACTGTATGGAGCAATACCTGAGTTGGATCATTTTGTTATCTGTTCTTATTATGTTGCTTGTCTTTCTTATAACGAGCTGAATTGTAAAAATATGTGATTTGATATATCTGGATTACTGGAATTTTACTGTACTTGAAAAAAAACCCTTTCAATTAATGCTTTTTAAACTGCTTTGTGAAGTGTCTGCCTTCAAAATAGGTTTTCAACCAAAGCAGGCACAATTTTTGTTATAAAATCACCTCGTCAGCATTGGCCTATCAAATCAAATACAGATTCTGTGTTTTCATTTTTTAACCTTTTTGCAATAGTAGTCAAGCCAATTAATATGGTCTACAGAGCTATCAAGAGCATAGTTTCACACACTTTCATGATTTTTCCCATTCATAATGTTCTTTCCCTTCAATAGCTTTATTTATAGTCTTATATTAGACTCAACATGATAAATCTTCCAAATACAGATTTACTACTTAATTTGATAAATGAAGAACCAGATCCTTCCCTGTTTGCTGATGCCTTTTCAGAGCAGATCTGTAGCAATCTATGAACTGACACCAGCTTAAAGCTCATTTTGAAACCTAGTGTTGAGACTGTGACTGATTTTAGGAAGAGTAAGGTCGGATCAGAGCATGGATTTTAACCTTATTTTTGCAGGTACCAGGACTATGTTTTGAAACAAACAAAAAAAAATTGTTTTATTTATGTAAAATTGTGTCCTTTCATGTTTTGTTAATTGATGGGTTTTTGCTGTGTACATGGGCCCTAATTTGTTAATACTGAATGGGTCTAATAAATTGTTTTGGTGCTTGTGGTTAAAGGTATTTGTTTTCTTTTTATAGGTATGTTTATCATAGTTCCAAGTGGATGGTGGCTGGTAATGCTGACTCCCCGGTGCCGCCTCGTGTTTATATTCACCCTGATTCACCCGCCTCGGGGGAGACGTGGATGAGACAAGTGATCAGCTTTGACAAACTGAAGCTTACCAATAACGAGCTGGATGATCAAGGGCATGTGAGTACTTGCTCTTTGGTGGCATTATGTGTAGGCACGTTGCTCAGCCCTGAGGAGCTCTGACGTGCGGCTTCAGGGTGCCAGAAATAGGCTTGGCTTTTCAGACTTGTTTTGGAACTTTACTGTCCAGATCGAAAAGCTTCTTACTTTCTGCTCCGATAATTAACTGCTTATTAGAGCCTGCTGTTTTACTCCCCCCTCAAATAGAGAACTCCTTCTGCAAAGTAAGACTTTACAAGGCTGAATTGCCTAATACAGAGGGGCAGAATTGCTCTCAGTATTTCCCACCGAGCGTGTTACTCGCAACTTCTGCTGCGATTGAAAAGGACGCTTAAATTCACAAGTGGCTAGAAGAAACATTAGTAGTGTGTAATAACTTCACGTGAATAAAAATACACTTAAGTATTTTCTTAACCTAAACGTTTGTGTGAAATCCCGTGAGGTGTTAATAATTGCAGTCAAAAACGAACAACATGGGAGCTGGGTTTGCTCCGATGATGATTTATTACATACCTTATGAAGCAAGACCCTTTCACAGCTGAGGCTCATTACTTCTGAAAAAACTGGCGAAGACGTATGCAGTATGAGTATTCTGTTTGCAAGTTCTAAATTGTTTAGTTATGACATTATCTAATGTGACAAAATGTGTTATGTTAATATTTCCTTTTCTGTTCAAAACTGTTGAAACATGACAGATGTAAGCCAGTATCATTGCAGCAATCCCTAAAATAGTTTTACTTGACACCTTAAGAAATAATTTTAAAATGAGGATTTTTTTTAGTCGGGATGAAGTCTTTGATTTTGCAAAACCCTGTAATAAATGGCAAATGTTGGCATCCTTTCAGAAGGAGCATCAAGTTCCAAGTGGTAGAGTTTTAAGATGTTAGAGGAAAGTTTGGAGACAGGATGTGGATTCCATTGTCCTTAGCATAACCCGATTTATTAACCAGGATACTTTCTCCTTCAAGGAAAGGAGTGAAAGAAAAGATCCCACACTCATCTTTCAATATGGTTGTAACTCTGTGACATTGAGCCAGGTATTTTGTTAATACATAGTCTGAGATTTTTCCTCCTCATTTGTGTTTGCAAATGAGATTAACAGAGGCCGGAATACAGGAGAGTGGCTGAGGTAGAAAATGTGATAGCAAGGATAAACAGACTTCCATTTGTACAATAATTTTCATAATTTTATTTTGTTCTTCCTTAAAAGAAATGTGGGGGTATTCACATCTCTTAAGTTTTTCTTAAGATAGTACAAAAGAAGTTTTATATTGCTTCTTTCCAGAATTACAGTTATGGAGTCTTATTTGGCAGTGTCCGTTTGAGTTAAGGTTAGCACACGAAGCTCCCCTAGTTTCCCCAGCATTCACGTATTTGCGCCTCCTCTCAAGTGGGAGTTGTTTTCCCTGGATCCTGAGTCTGTTGTAAGGGCTCTGAAAGTGAAGCAGATGCAAATGGATAAAATGTTGCTTTTCCAGAAGTGAGCTGATTTTTGTACTCACTAGGTGCAGAGGGATGATCCGTGGGTACTGTGGTCCACCCGTGCACTTGCAGCTGCAAACTACCCTGTGATAAAATCTCAGCTATGCAGAGAATTGTGTTACTGTATTTTTCCATCCAGGATTTTAGCTTTGTTTTTATTCTGAACTGAAACCTGTGTAGTGTACACAGCACACCGTTATTTCTAATATGGGGGGGATATAAATTTTCTGGTCTTTAGTTAAGTATTTCAGCTTGGAAACGAGTGAAGCAAAGCTCAAGAACAGTGATTTGAGACACATTGAACTGATTCAGAGCTATGGCAGTGCCCCTCCTCCCTAAAATGGAAATTTAAGTATTAAAATAAAAGGACAAAAGAAGGATGGCTGTAAAATAATTTCATATTTCTCAAATCTGGCAAATTGCAAACATGTCATTCATAATTACCAGAAAAGGCAAAAGCAGAAAGCAGAAAAGTGTCTCTTCCAGTGGGTACATTTTTTCTTTTAAAGCTATGGTAGTGTGGAATGCTGTATTGAAAAAGCTATGTAGCCTCTGAATGCCTCTAGCAATAATGGAAAACGAATAATCATATTTTGTGATGAATATAAAAAAACCAATTGTTTCTCATAAGCAGGAAGAAACCATTTTTCTCAGGAGGGTAGCAGGGGACGGATGGCAAATTAGAAGAGCTAGGAGTCAAGGCTGTACTATCCCTCCAATATTTGTTCTTATATCAGATGTTCTGACTCTCCCACCCCTGTATGGGACATGAGGTATATTTTAGATTATTAGAAAGTGTGTATTTTTCCTCTTATGTGTAGGCAGAGTGGCTCAGAGAAAACTTGGTGGAGTTTCCACCACGCTGCGTTGGGCTTTAGCTGTTTTTCTTTGGCAATGCTTTCCCTGCTCTCTCGTTCTGGCAATTTAATCCTCGTTGAAGTTGTTCCTTTATGCTTCCTGTGCTTGTTGAAGGTGTAAGCTTTTGCAGAGTTTTTGTGCTAAAATCTTAGGGGTAGGTTTTGGTCTTCCAGGCATTGAGGTAGGGAGCTTGCATGATATGAATCTAGAGCCCTTTTACCTATTCTAGAGTATTAACTCTCAGAATCTCTGTGAGAACTGGCCCATGTCGGTGGGAATAGAGACAGTATTTGCGAATAGGCACTAAGGTAGAATTCCTACACAGTATTTGTGTTTCGGTAGTAGTTGGTGGCAGCTGGTTCATTCCCCTTGCATTGTGTTGCCCTGGGATTAGCATTCTGTGAAAGGAGATCAGCCATCTCTAAGAGACTCACTGCTCGAGCACTCTCCAGATTCCGTGCTGCCTGCTGCTGTTTTCATCAGTATTTCAAGTGGGAGTTTGTGACTATGCAGTTTTATGGTGCCGCTCAGCAGGGAGGTTTTAAAGTACGTATCTGCACATAGGACACTCTCTGATACATGGGTTCCACTTGCAGTCTGAGGAGATGAAGCAAAATTTGTACAGACATGTTTTCCTTGTGTGTTTCTGATGTCAAAAGGAGTTCCAGGTTGAATTCCCTGCTTTGGAAATACTGTGTTCTTACTGAGTTGCTAAGACATACACTGTGGCTTTTGTGTGTTTCATCTAAGTTGTAATGCCAAGGAAAAGTAAACCTGGATTTTGCAGTTGTTACTGAAAAGTGCATGGTCTGGATGCTCTTTGTTAATGCCTCTCATCCCTCTCTCATCTGTGGAGTGAGCGCTGCATTATAAAAGCAATGTCTCCCTCCGGCTGGTTGGAGCTGGCGAATTTTTCTATTTCAATGCAGTTTTTAAACTGAGTTTCAGTGGAGGGGAAAAGTCAATATTTTTTAAGCTATTTTCCATGCTTTTCAACTGAGTACTTTTTGATGCAGAGGAACATCTTTTAACTTTTAGTGAAAATGAGGCTGTTAGTGTGTTAATTGTTCCTTGGTGGTTGGGGTGGGTTTTTTCCCCATTTGAAAGTGGGGCGAGGCTGGAAGCAGAGGCGGACTGTAACTCTGCCCAGACTTGGCTCCAAGTAGCGAGCTCTGCTTACAGTCAATAGGCAGTAAGATGTTCTTGTCACAATGAAAAGCTGTGAAGCATCAGCATTTGCACTTGCAGTTTTTGTCTTAGTACAGAGAGAATCCACGCTCCTCAGCCCCCCACACTTCCCTAGCTGCAGAGAGCCTGGATGTTTGTGCTTTGGAGGGAGGATAAAGGAGGATTTTTGGCAAGAAACAGCAGAAAGGACCATGCCAGTGGTGTGAAAATGACTGTGTAGGCTTGGTACTGTCAAGTCACTGGAGGACTGGTGTCTCCCCTGTGAAGGAGTATCTGGCTCTCATTTGTTCTGGCTGAGATGGTTGTGCCATGGTGGTGCTCATGCTCAGAGTCACCTCTGAGGCCTCATCGTGGCAGCAGCTCTCAAAAGCCATTGCAAAGGTAATCCCAGCTTTGTGTGTCTGCAGGTGCTCTGGTCCCCTTTGCTCTGCCTCCTACCTGCGGGCTCCCTGCTGTGGTGTCTTCTGTCTGATCGTGATTTCTTGACAGCTGCTGTGGCCAAAGTATAATTTTACTTTATGTGAGAGAGGTTTATTCTCACATGAAGTGTTTTGATCTTGTTCTGTGAGGGCCTTGTAGAGAGAGGCAGGCTCTACAACTGTGAGTTGAATGTAATGCCAGTTCATATTTGGGAGCACAGTGGGACTTCTGATTGGGGTTTTCTGGTGTTGGATTTTAAGGGCATGAAGGGAAAGTTGCTGTTTCTACAGATAAACTGTTAGAGCCCATTGGTGCTTTCAAATGTGCAAGCACTGTGAAATGAAAAGCTGGAATCTCCTTTTCCTTAGCTTTTTCTTCACAGTAGCTTTAGGTGATGCTTTGAATAATGGAGCTAGACTGTTATTGGAGTGGATGTTGCATCTCCCTCTCCTTTTATGTCCTGTGTTCATATGTAGCTCTTTAATTCACAAGGGCTTTGCAGTTATGCATTATTTAGAGTTCAGAGTCCTACAGATCACTAACAAAGATCCCGTTGTTAGAAGACATGGTACAAAATCAAGAAAAAAAAGTTACTGCTATGGATTTGCTAATTGCCAAAACAGTGTGTCAGAGCAGGAAATTTCAGTACAGGACAGAGGCCAGACAAGTTGCTCTTAGGAGATGACATGGATCAGTTTAGCTGTAACAGCCACTCAGATAAGCAGTGGGAGGTGTTCATCTCTGTGCTGCTTTGATTTCACTTGTTCTGATGTGTGAGCAGAGCTCTTTGTAGCTGCCAGGGTTATCATTGATGTGTAGGCAAGCAGTGGTTTGCACCACAGACCTGTTGGGGTCAAGTAATCCATGTGGCAGAGAACGTGGCATGCTCAGTGGCACCCAGAAAAATGGCGAGGCACAGAATAGCAGAGGATTTGAATAGTGAAACATCCTCCCTTAATCATTTCTTCTTCTGTTGCACCAGTATCTCCGCTGGTACCACTGGGTGTTCACAGGAGAACAGGGTGAGGAATGCACTGTACTCTCTGTATTTTCATTTTGTAGATCTTTGCAATTGGAGAACTGAAAGGAGTGTTGTAAAAGGGAAAACACTTTTGCATGATAAAAAATCTTGCTCTGTTCAAGATTTCAGAAACTTGAAAAAGACTTCCTATGAGAACATCCATAGGGCACTCCCTGAGCAAATTAATTGGAGCCTGTGATGTCGTTGTCAAAACCTTACTCAAAGGCTAATAAACCCCCTGATTATCCAGAAACCTGCCTTACCAAAACAGGGTCATGTAATCTGGCCAGGACCAAGTGTATTAGACTAGCCAAATTCTAGTTTATCCAAATGAATGCAATGTCCTCTGTATCGTTTGGGTGAGTGAGCTTCCACAGTGTCTGGCATAGGGGCTCTGTTGAGTGCTTGAGCACATGCACATTCTGAGGCTACTCAAGGAGCAGGAAATTAAAAAGCTTCCCCAGAATGTTGATCAGTAGTTCCACAGGCCAATAGCCATAGGACTGTTTATTTATCAAGTTACTAATTTCTTAGGGCTTCCAACAATAAGAATTGAAGTTCAATTTTTTTTCTTGAAATTTTCTATTTTAATAGTGCTTAGCTGAAGTGGAGTAAAATAGAGGAAAAAGTCTGTATTTTAAGTCTCCTCTAAAATTGGGATGCAGTACCAAGAGGTATTTGTCTGTTTAATTTTATGCAGTATGAGTTCATCCACTTCTCTTTTACAATTTATTTTCAATTGAGTTTTTGTATGCTGGGAGGGATTTGTTTGTTGAAATTAATTGTCTGTTTTATAAATCGATTGTTATTAACACTTTAGAGTTTTGGATTTTGTTATCATTTTACTATTAAGTTTATGGTTCTTCAGAGTGTGGAAGTCTCAGCTTGTGTTCCAACCAAGATTTGTCTCCAGCCTTTGGGATATAAGGAAAAAATTGCTCCAATAGCATATCCTGAAGGTTCCAAAAACAAAAGGCAAATTTCTGCTGCTGTTAATCCTGTTAGATCAAATCCAGACTTCAGCGGAAAAAAATGACAAAACTTTCATAATTCCAGTGGGACCTGGACTTCACTCCTGATTTCTCTCATTTTTTTTTCCTTTTTTCCTTTTTTTGAGCCAGTTTCAATAGAGCCAATCTCTGAATTTGGAGCTCCTGAGTCGTAACTTTTAAATGCTTAGGGTTGCAATAACATAAATGCACAGGGATTAGACTACTGTAACAAGAACCTTCAGAGGTTAAAGAAAACATTTGATTTCCAGTAAGTGGCATGGTAAACACATACCATAATCTGTTCCAAAAAGCTATTAGTTCTGAAACAGCAGGGTGTCTTTTCTAATAAATGTTATCTTTTTCCTTTCATGACTGCCTAGATTATCCTTCACTCTATGCATAAATATCAGCCTCGTGTGCACGTCATCCGAAAAGACTGTGGTGATGATCTGTCCCCTGTCAAGCCCATCCCTTCAGGAGAAGGGGTGAAAGCCTTCTCCTTCCCAGAGACAGTTTTCACTACTGTCACAGCATATCAAAATCAACAGGTAATTTGGGCTTTCTGATTAGCATTTACAGGCTTTCAGAGCAGACCAGAGATGTAAGAGATAGGAGAAAAGCAAATACTTTTATTATATCACTTATTAAAATAAAACTATCTAAACCCTTTTTTTACTACAAGTAGCTTTTGCTGTTAGTATTGCTGCAGTTCCTGGAGGCTGTTGGTGAGACTTCAGAGATGCTGCATGTAAAAAAATCATTCTTATTATGGAGATCACACAGTCTAAGTAGCATGCTTAATGGTGTCTTGATTATAAATACAGCACTGAGAACAAGGCAAAGAGCAGTCTAAATTTTAAAGGTGTTTCTGTACCTTTAAATGTAGATATGTGTCTGGAGAGCCTTTTTAAAGCACTTTTGTTCCTGACTCCAGTGCTTTTAATACTCCCAGGACCTTAACAGAGAAGCTGAGTTCTGAAGAAAGTTGCAGTAGTTTTTATTAACTGCATTCAGCTTATTATTATTATTAATGGCAATTTATCTGGGTCCACACGGATTCAAACTCAAAAGTAAACTGCAGGTTGTATCGCTTGGCTCTTTCTACCTCTCGTTTAAGCATTAGCATACATAAGGACACCATAGTTAGTGTTGGTGACATTTTATTAATTCCATATAAATTATTGCAGCTGTGTTTTTTGACATTACATATGCATTAATATCTTTACAAATGGAAGAGCAGGAGAGCCATGTAAATACTGAAATATAAGTATTTGGTGACTTTCCCGTTTATTTAAATAAATTACAGTTATTTGGGGTGTGGTGTGTTTTGCTGGGTTTTTTGGTTGGTTGGTTTGGTTTGGGGTTTTTCTTATGGAAGATAATAACCTAGAGATAATCTCTCTTTTCACATTTCCTTCTTGACTAGTACAGAAATAAAATTAAATTTAAATTTTATTGCAGTTAGACAGTGGACATTCTTAAGTGAAGAATGACATTTGCCTGAAGTTTTTTCTCAGTAATTACAACTGCCATTTGGCAGCTTTAAACAGCTATTAGCCTACCCAGGGATCTGCAAAAATAATAATCAGAAGGTTGGTCCTTATTTTGCTATGTTTCAGGACAATCATCTTAAACCACACAAATATGAAGGTGTTTTTTCTGTCAACTTATTTCTGTCAGGAGAGTTGTTTTCTGTGCTACTTATCTGAGTTTACAGGTAATAATTTCTCTTAATCATATTCACAGATAACTCGTCTGAAGATTGATAGGAATCCATTCGCCAAAGGCTTTAGAGATTCAGGCCGTAACAGGTAGGTGTTGGGAAGAAGCTGGGCTTGTTCCTGCTGACAGAATCAGTTTGTGAAGGCTGTTCAAGGTGAACACTTGTGCTTACAAACTAATTTGAGAACTCGGGCTCCTCGAGAGACCACTCAGACTTCCCAGTAGTGTTCTCTGTGGTGAGCTTCCATTGCTACACCTCTGACCATCTAGGTCAAGAACAGGCTGGCTCTCGGCTTGACTCATGTCCTCAGGTTTCCTTTCAGTGGAAGCAGTGACACACCGTGAAGGCTGCAAATGGACTTCATGTACACTCAGGTCCATGAGTTCAGGCTGTGCTTGAAATCTCCTCTTTCTCCTGGCTCCAGACACAAATTGCAGATACCACTGTCAAACTATAAGCCCAGGTTCTCTTGCATGTAGGTGGCATATAGCATGGATGAATGGCTTGTGTCCTCGTAAAGGGGAAGAAACTGCTTTGTGCAGTAACCTTATGGTTAGTGCACTTGCCTAGGAGGTGGGAGACCTGTGTTCAAGCGTCTGTTTAGTCTAAGGAGTTTTAAATCCACTTCCTAGGTGACTACGTTTTCTAGCAGGCTATAGAAGACCTTGAAATGAATCTAGTTTCCACCTCTTCTGTTGTGGATGGACTAATTAATTGCTTATTCTCTCTTGATTCGTGAATCTTTCAAAATAGCAATGGGAAATCTGAGTAGTGCAAAGTGGAGATTTGGGTCTGGTCCGGGCTGCCAGTGCCTATGAGGTATTTTATCCAATGACTGTTTAATGCAAGCTACTTAAGCCTGTTTCAAATTGTATGTTAAACCATTTCAGCCAGAAAAAAGCAATATTTCATTGTGGTGTATAGTATACATCAGTTCCAGTGACCACATTGCATTTGGTGTCTGCAGCTGCTGTATTTATGACCAAGCCTTGCAGAGAAGGGAGCAGACTGTGTGCAGCTAGGAATGATCAGAGAGTTTAGTTTTGATAGTTGCTTTATTGAGCTTCTCTGTTAGCAGAAGCTACAGCATTAAAGCCTATTTTGTGCTTACATCTGAATTGCATAAAACCTGAAACTGGACAGCAAATGAGAGTAGTATTTTAGAAAACAAGTACTTAAAGAAGGGATGAGGTAGTTGTAAAGACTTCCAGGCATTCACTGTAAGTATCTTTTCAGTATCTCTGAAATTTTTTCTTCTAGAAAGAAACAATTATCCATGTTCTGCAGCCTGGATGGGATGTTCCAGGCACTGACATAAATTGAGTTTTGCCCTCTTTTGTAGCCTTCTAGTTAGAAATTAAGTGAACAGTAGCTTCCAGGTAAATGCAGTGACTGAAGAAGCAAAACGTGCCGTGTGTACTTTAGGAAGAAAAGGGTTGCAATGTGTGCCCTGTTGGAAAGCTCTCTCCCTCATAGGCAGTGTCTCTGCTATGCTCGCTGTTTGCAGAACTATAAAATAAGTACTAAGGAATCTCCTAAGAGGTGTGAAACCCTGATCCTCTGAAATGTATGAGTTTAGATGGACTTAGAATTTCTTCCATAAAGTTATATGAAACAAGAGAAGATACACTTTAAGACAGAAAGGAAAGAATTGTTCAGAAACCAGTTCTGAACAGGTTTTGACATGGTGGGACAGCTCTGGTATTACCTGAGGACAGTGTAAGAGTACTGCATCTGCAGCCACACAAATACAGTTATGGGTCTGGGTGGATCCACAGAGGATTTTTTATTTGGCTGCTAGGAATGGTCTGGTTCAGGCCAGGAAAAAAGGAAGATATTTTGAAAGACAGTTATTTTTCATGGAAGTGGGTTAAGAATGCCAGTCCTGAAGGAAGAGCTAGCATCTGTAAAATGTTTTGGAGTGGCCTTTAGATGAGATCTGAGTGTTTTTACTGTACAGACACACTTGTTACAGAATTGACTCTGCAAACTCTTGTTTGTTGCAAATTGACATTGTTTTACTGAAGTCAGAATCGTTGTTTTCTTTTATAGTCTGCATTACTGGATAAGTGTGTTTGGGAATTCAGCTCAGAATTTTAATTGTCAAGGAAAATTTCTATTGGTTTACCAAGCTGATTATTAATTTAATCTGCTACTAAATATTGAAATTAAATGTTAAAGTTCTGTTATCCTCATTGTTCTAGCTGGTGTGTTTATCATTGAGGCATTTTAGTCTGCAACGAGTTTAAAAAATACTGTGGTAAAATTACACCCAACTTTTCAATATTGCTTTAATAATTGCAGCTATCTTACTTTGCACTCCTGCATGCAGTAATTCTGTTTTATTAAAAATGTACCCTTCTAGGTCATTCCCATTCAGTCCCACAGGCTATTTTACAGAAATCAGTAGTTTCACCTTTTAAAAACATTCCCTGTGCATTTGCAAAGTGCAACAGAATTTATGTGCTGAGAATAGTTTCATTCTTCAGTTGAGCCTTAAGTTTGACCCTATAAAACTTTTACTCAGGAAAGGACCAGAATTTCTCCCTTTAAATACTTTGGGAAAAGCATAACTGTTTTGTTAAATAAACTTGGGCATTTGATAGCACAAATTAGGGTGGTGATAAAATGTGGAAATTGTTCGAAGGCATCTTGTATAAATTATCGCCTTGGCTACACTCCTCCAGGAGGTGGCTTTTATCTCCACTTTAACTAGAAATGAAAATTCACTGTTACTGCAGAAAATTAAGGCTATCTTTTTAGTCCAGGTTCAGCTAATAAATGCTTTATAAATGTTTCCTGATAGACATTTGTGTTCCTGCTAGAAGAGCAGTATCAGAACATGTTGGTTGCTTCAAATTGGGCTATTTGCATAATTCAAGTTTACAAAGTGCTGCTGCTCAAAGGCAAGCATTTGTATTTGGTGTGCGCCTGATGCTGACATTTAACACACTCTGGGGCCCAGCAGCCAAAAATAACACCAAAATTATACTTCTAAGTATATATACCTCTGAGGTGCATTATTCATAAATAATTGGCAGAAAAAAAATAGGCATTTACCTTCAGCAAACAGAGATTCTTCTAAATAGTGTCTGCCACCGTTGTCTACACGGCTACTTCTGTTTTCTCAAGACACTGTTGCAAGAAAATGAGTGAAGACTTTTAGTTTCTAAAGGCATTTTGCTTAGCAGATAGTAACCAAGACACAATGCTGCTTTATACATGATTTTAGTAACCAAACAGCTGTACACCCGTGCCTTGCACGTGTTCTAAGTGTGATTTTCCTGCTCATCAGTAATGACTGGGAATCTTATTTTAATAGAAGTTGTCAGTGGATCACCTTTATTCTAGGAAGAAATAGCAGATCATCCCTCTGGCAGTTAAAGTTTTAACTGCCAGAGGGATGATCTCTATAAGAAATATCATACTAGCAAAACATTTCACATCATTTTAGCCAAGTCTACCCACTCAAACAGCCCTCCCAAAAGGCCCAAAATATTGAAATAGAGAGCCAGGCTTGTGGAATTGGAAAACACTTTGTGTGCCCTCAGCCCAGTGGTTGCAGACCTCTGTGGTCTCATGGATAGGCTGTAAGGCTCTTTTCTAAAAAGCAAAGTCAACTTCAAAATAATCCTGAAATGTTACTAATTTTTATATGTTTCTGAGGTAGAGTATGCAGAGACATGTGGCAAAATACAGCTTGCTTTCATGACACCATGATTCTTTTGTTCTAAATAGAATGGGACTGGAAGCTCTGGTAGAGTCTTACGCCTTCTGGAGACCTTCACTGAGGACGCTTACATTTGAAGATATACCTGGGATACCCAAACAAGGTAAGGAGTGTCTCTGTGTTCTTTCAAAACAAAAATGAGAGACGAAGCTTTGCCCATCATACCTTACAAAAGTCTAGGTAAAGTGTGTCACTCACAAGACAGAAACAACCTACTAACCACAGTTCACCCATCCCCCCTCATCAGTTATTCTAAGTTAGAAAACTAATGCTAACTCAACCACTATGGCAATAAAATGTTAGATTGCAAAGAAAAATCAGATCCCATGTGGAGGAGAATGCCAGTTACTTGAGGATTGAACAACCTGTGCCTTAGCGTTATGCTCTGGCTAGAGGCGAAAGGTAGAGATCACTTACAGATGACTTTTGTTGTAGACATGAAAACTCCAGTGTAGGAATTACTTGTGTTTTTACAAGAAAAAAAAAAAGGAATGAGAGAAGAAATGTTCTCTTAAGTAATGAATAAGTAGTAGGAAGCTTAATTTGTTTTGTTCTTAGAACTCCTTCTTGATTTTTAAAGACCTGAAAATTGTTCAGTAAATGGGCCAACAAATTTATCTGCATCCTAGAGCTTAAAAAAATGGATCTCCTCTCCATTTTACTTTTTTCTGCTCCTCACTCTTTGTTGGAAACCTCACTGTTTCCACTTTCCCCATTGTGCAGGCAGTGTCATGAACGAGAAAAATATTTAAATGGCCTATTTGGACAGAGAGTGGAATCTCTATACTCTTTTCTAAGTTCTTTTATTTCTAGAATACTCCACTGCACATAGATAACCTCTCAGCCTTTTCTCAGCTAAATCAGACATATTGCTCCCAATTCTTCACATTTTCTGCTACCAAATTTACAAACATCCAGTCTGCTTTCTTGATATGTATTGATTGCAAAGTTGTTAAACATCTTCAGAGCAAAAATGCAGAACATACAAAAATTCAGAGAGATCACTTTTGTCAACTTCTTAATTGACTTCAAGAAATCTTGAGTATCAGTCCTTGATGTGGGCAACTCAAAGGAGGTTTTGTGCCAAGTCATAGATACATTGGAGGGGTGTTGGCAGGGTTTTGGGCGGAGCATGGGGGTGAGGGATGGTCTCATCAAAAAGGCCTTTAATGAGAAGCTAGAATGGGGCCTGAAATACCTTGTCAGCCTGTGTAAGGCTGAAAGGCAACTGATGATGCAGGTAATCTGTTTAGGAGACAGTCCAGCTTTATTGGCTGTTTGTATGTAGGAACATTGTTTGATAGCAGGGGAGCTGCTGCCACCGTGAACTTCTCACTTCCTTTTCTGCTGTTGCCTGAGGTTAAGAAGATCGTTGAGCTTTCTCTTGATATTCTCAGGGTGGAAACTGGAATCCTTGCAAAATCTGTACTCATTTATACCTTGGACATTGAGACTTTCTGAAAGACCCCATTAGAAATTTGTCCTGGTTGTTAATGCTGAAAGCACCCATCTTCATATAGTGGAGGCATTGATGGGGATTAAAAGAAAAAGATGTCTTATACCAGGATTTCTGTAATGTGGCAGTGTCTAATGGTGTTTTATACTTGTGGTGTCCTGTTAAAAGAGAAGAAGCAGCAGGCAGTGTTCATTAATAATGTGTTTTTCTTTTTACTAGCTCACCTATTATGATAACCTGTTAACTTACTGACAGCATTTATCTCTTTGCAGCATCAAGCTGTTTGATTGTTAATGTGATTCATAAACAGGAGGTCTTCCTTGTTAAGTGTCTTCTGCCTGGGGGACTGTAAAAGGCCCCAGTTAATTTTTCTACACTCAGTTTTTGGGAAGATACAATCTTTTTAGAAAACAAAGTGTTTCTTGCAACTGGGAAACCTTCAGTCCTGAGAAAAGGCTTCACCTGTAGCAAGCAGTGTGTTTTCAGGAGCATTCAGCACGTGTATTTGTAATATAAAAAGTTCTGATATCAGTAAATGAACAATTTGAAAACAGTTTGCTGCAAACCTACCCATTCAAGAAGTGAAGCAGCTATGCACAGTGTTCAGCCTACACTTTTCCTGAAGTTGTTCTGAATTATTTTGGTTGTTCTCATAATTTCTTGGATCAAAGTCAGAAGTTTTTTGTTCTGAAGTTTCTTTCTGAAGTTGGGAACTTTCCTGAAGCTATCATCTGTGAGAGCCTCTGTCATCTGAGCTAAGGAGCTGGTTCCTTAGCTGGTGCTCCTGACAGGGGCAGTCAGGCACAGAGTGCTTGAAACACATTCTGGACTGTAGCAAGAGCATAGACAATCCAGAAGTCATCCATTTGAAGAAGGCTTCCTGTGATGTGGTGCTCACTTGGCTACATCTTAACTGCCATGCAATTTCCTTCCATGTCATATAAGGGACAGTTAACCTTTTGGGCAGGAGCTCTAAGTACTGAGTGATGGTTGTAAAAACGTAACTTCATTTCTCTTTCTTGGTCAAATTGCTTCTTTAGAAATATGCATGTGATTTACTCACACATTCTCCTGCACATGTATGTAAAAGTTTTTAATTAGAGTTAGATTTCATCTCAAGGGTTATTATAAAAAACAAAGGTCTTGATCTTTCACCTAGGAAGTGGACCTTTTCCAATGTGCTTCTTACACTGTAATATTCTCTTCCAGGAAATGCAGGTTCCTCTACTTTACTCCAGGGATCTGGCAGTGGAGTGCCATCTACCCACCCTCACCTTTTACCGGGCTCCCCTTGCTCATCTCCAGCCTTCCACCTCAGTCCCAACACTAGCCAGCTGTGTACCCTTGCTCCAGCTGACTACACAGCTTGTGCCCGCTCAGGCTTGACCCTGAACAGATACAGCACTTCCTTGGCTGAAACCTACAACCGACTCACAAACCAGACCAGTGAGACCTTCGCACCCCCAAGGACTCCCTCCTACGTCGGTGTGTCGAGTAGCACAACTGTGAATATGTCTATGAGTGGCAATGATGGGGATGCATTCAGCTGCCCGCAGACTGGCTTATCCATGCAGATTTCAGGGATGTCTCCACAGCTCCAGTACATCATGCCTTCCCCATCCAGCAATGCCTTTACCACTAATCAAACCCACCAAGGCTCCTACAACACGTTTAGATTGCACAGTCCCTGTGCGCTCTATGGATATAACTTCTCCACATCCCCTAAACTGGCTGCCAGTCCTGAGAAAATTGTTTCTTCCCAAGGAAGTTTCTTGGGGTCCTCGCCAAGTGGAACCATGACGGATCGGCAGATGTTGCCCCCCGTGGAAGGAGTGCACTTACTTAGCAGTGGGGGGCAGCAGAATTTCTTTGACTCTAGGACCCTAGGAAGCTTGACACTCTCGTCTTCTCAAGTGTCTGCACATATGGTTTGATGATGCCTTTAAGTAAAAGTACAGTATGTTTGGTGTCTACAATGTATTTCTTTTGGAATATGAAAGGACACTCGATGTAGCTTGTAAAGTGTGTGTATATATAATATGAGAGGAAGTTTCACTGAAATTTTGACTTGCTTGTGGCCAGATTATTCTCCTATTTTGAGTTAACGGAGTTTGCTGCGGTGCAGACTGCTTTAGTTTTCTGGTATAATACACTTAGTTGTATAACACGTTGGGACATATGCAACAAATTAAGTAAGACTTCCTCCCCTTTCCCCCTCCTCTGTTCTAACCCCTTTAAAGAATGAAGTGACACTTGGAGTATTAAACAACACAAAAAAGCCCACTTACGTTTCTTATAGTACTAGTGAGTTTCTTTAAAACATCCATACAATAAGCTGATGCACCAAAGGCATTTTACAAGTTTCTTCTCTGTTCTAAGGGATACGAAGGGTATTTGGATTTCTTAGTGTTAAGCATCAAGCATCCAGCCTAAAATAGAAGTTTAGCTAACAGATTATTTACAAAGTAAACTGAAAGATTAGTTTGCCTTCTCATGATATGCTGTTTTTAGCTTATCAACGGCACAGCATTCTCACTAGGATTTGTTTTCTTCAGCATTAGTCTAGATTTATGATTATATATTTGAAGACAAATAATGTGTATTCAAACTGTGGTGATAGGAATAATTTAAATCAACAGCACTAGAAGCGGCATTCTTTTGTATGAAATGAACTTTGGGGTGCTTAATTTTTGTCAAAGGAAGGGCTTGATGCATTTTTTCCTCCATAAATATTACCTATAAGACATTTACTGGACAGTAGGATATTCTAATGTATCTTTGTTTTTGTATTTTTACTTTTTTAAAGGAAAATGCAGGTTTGATTTAGGAAAAAAAACACGTGAGCAGGATGAGAAATTCCATTACTGGTTTTATCTGTTTTGTGTGTGTGATATGTTTTGGGCTTGTTTTTTTTTTATTTCGTGTTCGTTTGGTTGGGTTTTTTTGATAAGGGCAAAAGGTCCTGCATCCTCAGTATTTCAAAAATACATCACCTGTATCAATTAGGCAGATGACCCAGTTTGCCCAAATGTGTTTCTGGAAGCAGAATGTTGTCATACCTGCCTTCCTGTTGCTCTGATTTTGTCCTGGCATTGGAGAGATTTGCTTTGTTCCCACCTCTGGTTTCTAAATGGTACTTATAAGAATGTAGATCACCATCTGCTCCTTACCAGATTTCTCCAGAGTGACAAGGACACAGGGAGACACTTAACCACGGTGAAATTTCTGCCCTCATCTGCACCTGCACAGCCCAGGTGTGTAGCAGTCCTTCTGCAAAAGCTGCTTCTCAGCTGCCTGTCTGTCAGAGCTGAACCACAGAGCTTGCAGAACAGATTTTAGTGCTTGAGAGAGCATGTCGTCTTCAACAGTATCCTAATCCTCATTTATACTGTGCAGGTGATGTAAAGGCATTCTAAGGTGGGTACAGATGTAGTTGAAAATAGTTCCCCAGTCAGCATTGAAGGAGATTAAGGTATTTCAGGTTTATATTTGTTGGATATTTTTGGTGAAGGTGAATTTTCATGTTTCTCAAGTGTTCCTATATCTTTTTGGGCAAATAGGGGGCTTACCCACTTTCACTTCAAAAAAGACTCATTTCAGCTAATATTTCTCCAGTGGGATGGAGATAATGCATGCAGAAGCAGCCCTCTTTCTACCTCCTCTTATTTGAGAATAGAACAGCAATCTTTAAGCCTGCACCTGAAGAAGGTTTTATTTCTATCAGTTATGTATTTGTTTCTGTTAAAGATATGTAGAAAGTTCTCATTCAAAGTTAGAAAGAGAAGAGGATGCAATTGAGGTGATGTGGTCTTGCGTCTTTGCTGTCTCAAACTTCCTAAGTGACTTTTCTGAGCAAACCTAAGTTCACTCAGTCTCTATCAGATTTTTTTCCTTCTGAAAAATATGATAATAGCACTTCTCTTCCTCTGAGGAGAGGGCGACAGTACATTGAAGATGAAGATCATCCTTACATTTGCTGTGCTGTGGACAGTGTTTTAAGATGAATGGCTGGGTAGTGTTCATACATGAGGCTAACAAAGAGCATTCGGGTACTTCAGCTCTGTCGCTGGTCTTGGCAGTGCAGTGTCCTTTGAGTCAAACTTCCTAGGAAAGATCTGCAGTGCTAAAACCACTATTCAAACTCATGCTAATGGTTTCTGAAATGGTTCTAAGGTGTGTAGAAGATGGACAAGTTTTCGGCTAAGTAAATTGTCATAGCTCTATTGGTTTAAATTAAGAAGTAACTTGTGTATAGTCATTCCTGCTCTAGCCAAAACTTTGAAATTTTGCAGTTGGAAAAACACTTAAGTGGAAAGATGGTACAATTAATCTGTACTTGAAAAAGGTTAATTATCCATATCAACTTAAAAACTGTAACTAGGTAGAAATGTGGAAGAGCTAAATCATGCATGTTCCTCTAAGGAGAGAACAAAAGAAAGGGTTGTGCATGGATGTTCATGGTGGTGCTCCTGTCAAGACTATGTACTTTATTGTCTGGGAATTTTTTAGAACTGGTCTCTTATTTTTCCTCTAATTATTCTTATAATGTAACCACACAATATTGTTTCATTTGTTCCTTAAAATTTGAATCATATTGTAAATACTGGTTTGTCATTGTGAAAAGACTAGCTTTTTATCAATACAGTAAATGCTATATATGCATTATATCTATAATTATATATCTGTATTTTACAAAAATGCCACAGAAAATATATTAAAGTGTGTATTCAAACACTTTTTATTACATTTGGAAAACTGAGAGACTTGGGCCTATTTTTTTTGCTACAACTTCAGCAAGAGCAAAGGCAGTGACTCTAAGGTAAGCTCTGAATCTCAGAGACTTAATACAGTAAGTTCCAACAAGTCCACAATTCTTTAACCATCTGCAGTTGAACCTCTCTTGTTATTGCTATGCAAAAGAATAAAAAAGGACTGAGCTGCTTGCCAGGGTCTTTAGCCAGTGATGGAACTTTGGTACTTCTCATAGACCATGTCATCCCAGCTGCTAAGACCAGTTCAGCTGCCCTATATCAACTGGATCTGAGAAGTTAGCGCTTCCATGTGACCAGTTTCTTGAGTGGGAGCTTGGTAATCTGCACTTTTGCTCTCTCTGTATTTCTTTGGTAATTTGCCCTTTGGTTCTGCTAGTTCTAAATGCAAAAAGCCATTGATTTTGAAGGCAGAATTTACAACCAATAATCATCTGGGTATACTGTTACTCAGCAATGAGCAGCATTTCTCCCTCCAGAAATACTGCAATGCATAGTGGCCTTATTTCCTATTGTACTGCAATAAATGATTCCATGTGACATAGGGCACAGGGCCTGAAAATCTGATTACTTCAGAGACCTAGGGTTTCATAGTCACTTAACACCAGCATTGTTGCAAATGACCAAAATTAGGACAAGAGAAGTAGGCATGAAATGCTTGATCATAAATACCAGGCCTCCAGAGAGAATGAAAGCTTCTGTTTTTAATAAGAGAACAGTCTTTTTTTTTTTTTTTTTTAATAGCACCATCAGACTCTAAGAGGGCTCGTTTCTGCTTCAGCAGAGAGACAACTGGAGCAACTTGAAAGTCATGGACATCGTTGTCACTAATGCTAGTAAGCCTGTACCTTAAGCAGTTCAACAGAAAAAATATAAATCGTCCTCAGAAGTAGCTCACAAGTTTTATGGGTATATTTTTCTTGTAAAGATAATATATGTAATTAATCTGTATAGAATTGTGTTTTAAAAGCTTGCAATTTATCACAGTGTCATATCATATCATAGTAATTATCATATTAGTCCTTTTTTGGGGCTGACTCTGCACTTATATTCCATCATATTCCTCAGTTATATGGTTGATTCAAAACACTGACTTGACAAGGTTAGACACACTTGTAAGAGGTGATGGCTTGCTTCATTAGGAAATAACATTTCTCAAGAATTCAGCTTGCTTTGAATGCTTTTTGTCAGTGCTGTTGCGTTCAAGCTCTGAAAAGGTGTTTGTTACCCAAAAAAGCAGAAGTCCTTTGCAGTCATCACTTACTCTTGAAATCCTGCATATTCACCACTTACCCTTGAGAAGAGGTGTTCAATTGGCCATAAAACCATCTCAGATAGCTGGTGCCCAAACAGAGCAATTACAGCAAAATGAGAATATGAATCTTCTGCCTCAGTTTTAGAACTTGAAGTCCATAAAGTACATCTTTTTAAGAAGCATCAGTAAATCAGGTCAAATACAGTGGGCAAATAGAAACACACACCTGAACTTCCTTTGTGTGTCACTTTCAGAGGTTTATTGGCACTTAAATAGTTAATGTCTCACATCTTCTACTACAGCAGAATGAACATTGAACTTGCATGAACTGGATAAATGTTCAGATCTTTTCTTTGGGGCCTTTCTAAATGTTGGAGGTAGCACCTAGGTTTCAGGACAAGCACCTGGGCTCCAGTTTGGCAGCAGGGAGTGGCAGGAGACATGAAGGCTGCACAAATGAACCCTGCAGTGCCACCACACACTGTTGGAATGTCACAGGTGCTGTAGTGGCACCCACAGTGTGTAGCTCTGTCCAAGCATATCCCAGTGCGCCTTTCACAGGAGGCTGTAGCCTAAACTGACATCAAAGGCTAGCTGGGAAGGATAAAGTGTGGGGTGACATTCTTTGGTCTGCCTGCAAGCTGCGCTGTGGCAGTTAAGCCATATGAATGTTAAGCATAGCCCAGCACAGAACTGGCGTTTGTCAGTGCTGCTGCCACTTCGACTACACCGTGCCCTTATGTTCATTTGCACACCACTGGTTTTATTTCAGTGCTATAATAGAGAGCCAAGAATAAATTTAGAGCACATTGGAGGAAACCTGGACTCACTGTGGCCGGTGGTAATGTTGCCACTGACTTGAGCTTTATGGATACCACATTTTCAGAGCCTAAGCCATTCCCCTTTCTGTTCCGGAGTGCTTTACCCACTCAGCAGCTGTAGTCATAATGGTCTTGGCCATTTTTCTGTCCATTTGTGATGTTTTTCAGACAGATAGCTGGCTTTTTGCATTTCACATTCTCGTATTTTGTTTTTAAATTTGTGGTTCTGCAGTTTTTGAGCCATAGACTGAAAGACAAGACAAGGCTGCAACTCATTGCTGCATCCTCCAGAAGTCTTGCCGATGGATGGTGTATTCCTTTCCACTCCAGATAATTGACTATATATTTCCCCACAATGTTTTTATTGTATTTTACAGAGAAAAGTAATAAAAATAGAGGTTGTATCACAATCAAAGCAGTGTTTCCATTCCTGAGGCAATGTTTTTCAGTAACCCAAAGGAAAACACCTCCCCACCCTTTCCTGGTTACTATACTTGGTATATGGTTCTCCATAAGAAGAAAACCAGATGCCATATTTAAATGTAAGATGGCAGAAACCTGAAAAGCAGAAAAATGGGTCCCAATTCAGGGAAGTGTTCCCAGATAGTCTTTGTATTATTTGAAGTGCAGTATGGACACAAATGCTTCTAGAGACATGTGCGAAGACCCTTTGATACGTCCCCCAGAGGATTGCTGGTGGTGTGTGATAAGAGCCTCGCTGATGCAGTGAGCACTACGGATTACCTGCCCCGTCCTCAGGCAGGGGGTTGTCAGTGTCACACAAGGACATGCAAGCAAATGCCATTTACGTGGTTCTAGTAATCCTATGCAGAAGTGTAGCCTCACAAGTGTCAAACAGACCCCAAAGCTACGTTACAAGACAAGATCTCGAGAAGAACTCATTGCAGGCCAAGCCCATGCAATCCAGTTATCCTCGTGGTGGTAAGTAAAAAGCATCTTACAGTGAATATAAAAGCAATTATCTAAGCGGACATTTATTTCACTTTGCTGTAACTGGATATATTAATTTCCTGAACATTTTGGTGGGGGGGAGAAGAGGACTAAATATCTATGGGTATAGCACTGAAAGTTCCAGTCCCATATGAATTTTTTTGTGGAAAGAGAGGAGCCTTGGAAAATAAAATTTAAATTAAGGCAAATGAAGACTGGTCTATGAGTAAGGACCCTTTAGACATCGAAATACACCATCATGAATGTCTAAAAATGGTCTGTCTGGTGTCACATCCTTGCATTTAGTAGAGGACAGAACAGTTAGATTAAGGAATGAAGTGATCTGTGAAGTGTTGGGTAGAATGAAAGCTTTTGGTAAACTGAACTTCTTAATCTAAGTTTGAATGTCATCCATTTTAAGTCTTAACATTCTTCTGTTCTTGTTTGGTTTGTTTTCTTTTTTTTTTTTATTTTTTTTAAAGATGCTATTAGGAAAGATGAGATGATGCTTAAAACTTTCCAGCCAGATGTGTCTCCAAACTTTCCCAGAGATGACAGATACTCAGATGTAATTTGAATTAAACCCATTATATAGATAAGTTTGTTTTATAGCTGGCTGCAGCTGTGAAGATTGGATTCAGATCTGTAACTCCCCTCAACTTTGAAGACTGTAGTCAAATCTGTGGTTTTGGATTTGAATCTCCAGTTGCTTGTTGCATCAGAGTGTCATTCACATCTGCTCCACCACCAGCTCGGTGCAAGACTCTGACACCAGTTTCAGCCTCAGCAGAGCTGAAGCTCAGAAAGGCCCCTTCTCAAGCACAGTGTTACATATGAGCAGCGACAGCAGCATTTTGTAGGTCTGTAGGTTAACAACTCTCTACATGCCGTCTAATGGCCATCGATGACCCACCGCAGAGCACTGCCTGGTGGGTCACAAGTTGTTGGCTCCCGCGCTGCAAAGTATGCTTTGCATACTTCCTTCATATTATGTTTCTGTGTAAGTGAGAGCTGCAGCTTCCCACAGGGATATTACATGATCCGGTGTGGAAGCAGAGAGGGTTGGTGTAATTGCAAATGGGATGAAAGCTGCTCCTTGAGGTACTCTCTGAGGGCTTATCTATACAGGGTGGTTGCTGAGAAATAAACTAGCAGTGAATTTACAACACCTCAGCTCCACAGGTGGGCACTCTTAACATGCAGTTAGGAGAAGGTGCTCCATGTGAAAAATGAGAGAAAATATTCCACACAAGGGATGTTCCTGGGAGGATACAGTGCTTCGAGGCTGAGGTCGTGCAGTTTCCCTCTCTTGTTTGCTCTACAGGCAGACCTTAAGGCTTCAGCCACACTGTAAAAAATAACAACCCACACAAGTCTGTCTGGGAGGATGTCACTGGTTGTCACCATGGCATAGATGGCCTCACCAACTGCAGTGACGGAGCCACCCGTGGTAAATGCTGGACAACTCTTCTGACCTGTTAATAGTTGGCAGACTATTTGATGACAGTTGCAAGAATCTGATGCACAGCAGTATCCTTTACAGCAGTTTAATCTTTGTCATCAAATCCCCCAGCAGCCATGATTAATAGCAGCACTTGAGCTTGTTTTGAAAGTTGTATATTTGGCAGCTATGAACTTTGATCTATGGTTTCGCTTTAAAGAATCATTATGACACAAACTTTTCCTGTAATCCTTCCATCTAATTAAACCACACACAAATACTATGTGGGGAAATATGATGCTATTGATATAAGCTGTGTGTTTATTACATTATTTTAGGCACTTTATTAAAGTGGATAGTTGTTCCCAGCAAGATAGTAGATAAGCTCCCGAAAAACAATAACATCACCCAGAAAGAATATATAAGAGAATTTCCCAAGGCCAAATTCGATTAGAAACTTTCTTTGTTGATTAATACCGTGCCTTTGAACCCATTGAGGGCTCAGATGTTTTAACCTGAGCTAAAATTACTAGCATTTAATGAACTCAGCCTACTAATGTGTACTTTTCCATAAAACATTTGCCTTTGTTCCAGATAGTCAGGGGACTTCAATACCTGACATGACAGCATCTGTCTTCCTGAAGTAGTCCTTCCAGTATTTGGGTACAATTTAATTGGGAAGTTTTCAAGAATCCAAGAAAATTTATTTTCATGTAAATATTTTAAACAACAGAACATTCATCTTTTTGTAGCTGAATCAACCATAAACCAACCATTTCTTGCTGGTGTGTGTCCTGCTGCACACTTTGTAGAGAAATTCCCATGAGGCAGATAATGCTCAAGTTGTCAAGATGAGAATATGAACTGTCTATCAGTCTGATAATTGGTTTTTTTTAGGGCTGAGGTACAGGACTACCTAGTCTGGACTGAGTTGACTTGCTAGTGCATTTCATCTTCATGACCCCAGCATTTGTGCAGAAGTGGATTCTTTCCTCCAGAGCTGACTACAGAGTCTCTGAGCAGCAGTTTTACGGAGCTGCCTGGAATCTCCACATTTTCTCCTGATTGGTCTACACGGATTTCCTAATCTGGATGCCACCAAACTTAGAGATAACAGAGGTATAAATCACCACCTTGAGACTTCTACCGCTGCCAGAGCCAAGAGTGTTTATATTTGCCGATCACCATCTTTTCCATATTTTCGGGGTAGACTTTCAGCCAGCTGGCTTTTGGCTAAAACATTACTCCTGTCAGTTCTGGTTAAGCCCAGTGACCATGGTTTCTGAGTCAGCTGGAAACCAGACGAAGTACCAAATATATAATAATTTTCCCAAATTGTCTCACAAATTTGCAGAGACTTCATATAAATGTAGAACAGCTGAAGCAACATGAGTGATCCCTTAGAGAATTCACTGCTGAGCACCCTCAAGCAGAGGAATAGCTGCCCATCATCACTCTCTGGACATGATCAGAAAAGAGTGCAAGGGAACTGCTCTAATGCAATTCCATCTCCTTGTGCCAGGTTTTCTAGTCTTGGTATTAATACTCTGTGATGATCTGTGTCCAAGACTACCACAAAACTAAGCAGAATTAGCTGGGACATTTGTCATGTGTCTGTTGTCATGAGGGAGGCTGGATCAGTGGCCAGAAATGGCCTTGACCTAACCTGCTCCTGAATAGCTGGACATGAGCTACTTGAGCTGTCATCCTCTCTTTAGTGGCTCTTCTCTGAAAAGCAGAACTTGCTTAGGTAACCTGGAATCCCTTAGATGTCTGCACAACCAGGGTTTGAGTGACAGCCACAGCCTGGGCAGAGTGGAGGTGTCACATTATTCTAAACCAGCCACACAGTCTTGTGCATTGATATGGGGTCAAAATGCATTTCATATACAACAAGAATAAAGTTTTGTATAAAGAGCTTATAAAACCTCATGAGGACTTTTTACTAGTTCAAGGCCTGCCTCTTGTTCTTATTGAACTCAATGGGAATTTTGCTGCTGACTTCAAAGGAAGTTGAAAGGAGCCATGAGGGGCTGATTTGCACTCCTACATGTGTGCTTCTGCACACCAAATTTGCAGCTGGAAGGACTGTGTTTTAGTTGTTTTTGTTGCTGTACTTGTTGGGTTTTTGCTACTTGAGAGTTTGCATAAGCACAAGGTCTGCTACATGTAGATTGTCTACATATGTTGTGCAAAGCCATCTATGTGCTACATACATTGCATGTATGCAATGCAAAAATGATTCATTAAGCTACTTCATCTGAGTGGCTTCATTCTCCTGAGAGACAAAAATTTCTCCTAAGCTCATAACGACTGGTGAAGAGGGTTCCTCAGCACTGTAGGATGCATAAAACCGAATAAAATATGAATTATTCCTTCTGCAGGTCTTTTCCCAGGCTGCAAAATGGAACGCTTCTGCTTCTATTCTATAAGCAGGCACAGAGCCTTAAGACCAGACTGAAGAATCCAAACTTGTCAAAATGGTTTGGAACTTAATTTAACCACTTCTGAGTGCATTTTTTTCTGTTCCTCCTCTGTGGCAATTTGCAGAGGATGAGACTGACCAACTACATGGAAATACACTCCATTAGGCAAGAGGGCCCCTTGCACAGGAGTATAAGTTAGGGTTTTGATGGTTCAGAAACAGGAAGAAAGTTGTTTAGAAATGGGAGCACAGTTTAAAACTAGTGATTCACTATGAATAGGGGAGTGACTTTACAAATATCTGTCAGTTCTGTAAAAAGCTTGTGAGCACTGGAGGCTCCTGGGGACCTTGGCAAAATCAGATAGAGGGCATTTCTGTGTCAGTAATAACATACTCTGTTTGCTTTACAGTTGACGGAGGCCGGGCTGCTGATAACTTTCTTTTAGGGATGACTTCATAAGCCGTAGACCTTCCTGCTAGGAAACACTCCGACACTGCATGTTTCAATACTTACCATCCCATTCTTGATATTTACATATTCTCTGTGAGTCTAAATAGCATTACTCTTCCATATGTACCTCGTATATTAGCAAGCATTATCATAACCTTCTTCAGTGATCCTATAGCCAAGCCATATGTATTTACCTCTTTCAACCTTCCCTTGTGAAAACTTTCTATGGAGACCAGAAGAAAAGTTGAGGCAGCATCAGCATCTCTGAGCAAGTGTGTGACAGAAAGCAGAGTGGCTGGGCCCTCAGCCTCTCAAAAGAAAGCTGCTTTGCTGGGTCTCCCTTCCTGTGTGACTCTTTTCTGAATTACTCAGACCATGGGCATGGAGTAGAAGATTGCAGAAGCTTCACAGAAGATGACTGCTGCTAAACCAGAGAGAATTGAGTGACCAGTATGATGCGTGTAGGAAGATACTGACTGAGATGGAGAGTAGTAAGTAGAGAGGATTAGTGAAAGCCTACACAACCATGTGGTAAAGAGTTTGGGTAGTCCCATAAAGCACCAGCACCTGGTTGCTGATAAGAAACAAATCCAGTTTTCTGAGCTGACTGATGTTTCTTTCCTCTTCATGAAAAATATGTACTTAAGATCTCACACTCTGAAGCTAACCCAGTCAACTTTTCAGAACAAGTTTAATATCTTTCCTTGTATTTGAGGTCAAAGGGCTTTGCTGCAGCTGCAGCTCAGTCAAATAATCTGGACCTGTTGCAGGAGTTACTAGTCAGAGCTCTGATTTCTGTCAGGTGTAGGTTTAAACCAGATGTGACAGGGATACTTTCTGGTGTTGAAAGCTAGAGAAGGTGTACCACACTTCCTGGGAGCTTAGCCTTGGGCAATAGATACTTAAAATATATTTAAAAGGCAGAAAATGAAAAAGTGACATTGGAAACAGAGTTATAATTCATGTAATAAACAGAAACGTCCTATACCGTGGTTGTGATGGTGCCTAGTGTTGATTTTTTTATGCTTTATATAAGGCTTGCTTTATGTCCAGGATTAGCTTTTCAACATCCAAGAGTGATAAGGGCTTTTGAAGGGCTGTAGGTAGCTAGCTATAAGATAAAGCCACAGAACAACTACTAGCTTTCTTTCTGTTAAAGCAAATACAGGTACCAACCCTAAAAGAACACTTTCCTTCCTGGAGACAGGCACTGACACGGAAGCCCGATTTGGAGGTTCATGTCTTTTAAAAGGTGGAGTTTAGACTAAGAAGCCCTTATGGTTGAGAGGGAATGAGGAGACTGAAGGGATATTAGCACATATAAATCATCAATACATGCAAACTGGAGCTCATGGTATCACAACTTGGCTAGACTTGCCGTTCAGCTCTGGCATCCCTCAGTGTGGAATGAACAGGCAAGGACACAGCACAGATACTCATCATCCATTTTGACCTGACAGATGTTTCAACCAGAGTATTTGACACCATTTTGTCACCAGGTTTTATGCCTGTAAGTCCTGATGGGACCTCACGGATCCTCACTTTGCATTGACAACAATGTTTCAGTATATAGTAAGTGACAAAGAATACTTGGATGGATGGTTTCATTGTGATAATTAAGAAGAATTTTCTCACACTGATATGTTAGACTTTCTAAAAAGCTGTTCACTAAGGGTCTAATACTGCATCCTGTTTCCCTAAATGTTAACAAAAAGGAGGAAATGTGTGAAATACCTATATGATGCTGCCTGCGTCTTAGAAACTCAGAATACACCCTGCATTTGTAAAAGAACAGCACAGCTCTCTTCAATAAGCAAAACGACAACACATGTATTTAAATATCAGAGTCTGCTTCTTTTCCCACACCTCTGTAAAATCAAAGTTTGAAACCCTGTAGGAGCTCTTTTAAAATATCCTGGCTTCCTTGCTGCACACCATATGTTTTTTCACAAACCAGGACTGCAAACTCAAATAATTACATGACTTGCATTCTATCACTGTAGACTGTGCTCCACTGGCTTCAACTGGCACGGTTTGGTAGCTGTTACAGATGCCACAATTCATTGCTTTGAAGTCTGCACATTAAAAAAAATGGGGGGAGGGAAAAAAAAAGCTTTCAAAAGATTGCCTGACTTTCTGTTATGAATAAGTCGACATTCTGCAACATCTGTCATAGTCCCTGCCACTTCAGCTTCCTTCCTCTGCTCAGGCTTATGGGCTTCATGTTAGTACTGGAGCAGCTGTGAATTCACACTTCAAGTGCAGTGAAGCGGAGTGGTGAGGGCAGGTACTGCTTTCCCTGAGGATCAGGCCAGTAGGTGCTGCCTTGCTTCTGCTGACACGAGGTGGGGGGCAGAGAAAGTGTGTGTATTGCAGTGACACCTCTCTGGAAGCACATTGTCACTGCAATAATCTGCAATAGCCTGTTCTTGTGAAAGAGCTTTAGATCATCCCTGAGGAGCCTACAGGTACCCCAGCCACCTCCCAGCACTGCTCAGGCGTTTACCCCTGCTTCTCTACTCCTCTGCAAGAGGTGTTATGGGCAGCTGTGGCTTGGATCACTGGCTAACCTGCTCCTTTTCTTGCTGTTTGGAGGCTCAGGGCAGAGAATCCATGCTCTGCTCAGTCCATCATCACTACTAGCTCAAGTGTTACTGTTGGAGGAAATAAGCCTTTCCTGTGCTGTTTCTTTGGTTATTGATTTTCATTTTCCTAGATGCAATCTGTATAACCTCATTCAGCTGTTAAATGATAGGACTCTGAGACAAAAACAAGTCCCAGGTGGACTTGCTATCAGTTTGTTTTAATTAGTTTTTGAAAATATTGCCAACAGGACAGAGCAGTGCTATTAGTGGTAAGATTAAGCTTTGACACTAAGAAAAAACACATTCACGTTGGCAACTTCAGCTGGCTCCCTGGAGAATTTGCAATGTGATACCTTTTTGCATGCAGTACAATTTCCCCGTTAGAAAAGTGACGCCAACCTGTCCTTGGCATGTGCTAGCAGGGATCCTTACATAGTGCTCATGCCCGGGGAGGTGCCCTGGCCGTCGGCAGGGTCCTGGCTGTGTTGAACTTTGGCTCTTCCCTTCAGACTCCAAATGGAATAATTCCACCCAGGCTGTTTTCAGGTTTGAATTTGGGGGCTGGAATTCATCGCCTCGGAGGGCGCTTCCCCCGATTCAGTGATGTGTTCGATCACAAGCATCTGTAATCCTTGTAATCCATTTCACCCTGCTCGCCTTTTGCATGGAGTGTAGGAAGAGAAACAGTCTGACTCCAGAAAAACACGCAACACTGCCTGTGACCCTGCTTAAAAGCCAGAGGAAGGTGTCCTTGAAGCTATTAAGAGGAACTTTGTGACAGCTCTTTGCACAAGTATTTTGGGTATCAGCTTCAACTTCCTTGTTCATTTCCAATATATTTTTTGTTTTGTTTCTATTTGCTAATAATATTCTGAACATGGTGCTCATCTGTTTTAGCTGAGGTGGTGCTACCGAGGTGAGTTCCTCCTCCCCCCCATACTGTTGGTCTGTTTTATAGAACATGGGAGAAGGGTCAGGGCAAACATAATTAAAATGCCAGCACATGAGCAGATTTTGTCCACATGTTCTTAAGATCTTGTTGTTCTCGGGCTGGCTGTTTCTATGCACCAGGTGTTAAGACCAAGCTATGTTATAAGGGTTTCATATTAAAAAAGTATATTTGATGTGGTAAATTATTAGCTGGCAGCACTGCTGTCTTATCCCAAAAGGTAAAATGGGAAGATTTTGCGTAACACTGCACTTTGCAATCTTTTGCAATGTGAAGCATCTAGGTTTTGGAAAAGTGAATGCATTTCAGCAGATACTGTTTTGTCTCTCCCTGTCAGCTATGATTTGGGAGGGTTTCTAAATCTTTGCCACTTGAAATCACATTGAGCTGAAACTGGCCCAAAAAACTGTCAGCCTTGTTGCTTTTTTTTCTTTAACATACTGTTCATTACTTCCATATAACTTTCCCCACATATAAAAAGTGGCAAAAAAGGAAACAAAGGACTTTTAAAAAAACAGATTTCTAACGGCTGGTGATTTACAGTCTTTGCAAACAATTAGACTTCAGTGAGCACAGAGATTTTGTTTTTATTTTGATGTTTAGCATTTCCAAAGAAAAATATTTTGAAGCCTTCAGATACTGATGTTTGAAAAAATTAATTAGAACCATGCTGTGTTTTTCATAAGGATATGATTGTCTATCATGATGCTTGCAAAAGTTCAGATTTAAAATTCAGAAACTTTTATCCATGTTCAACTAAAAATCAGTATAAGAGGCAAGCATGAAAGGAGAACTTGTTAGAGGTAGAAGGGAACATTTTTCTCAAGTAAAACTTGTGAGCAGAAACCACCTTTGCTCCTGCTGCTCTTGCCCTTTTTAGTTAACAGGATGCCTAAGCTGGAGATCAAAGTGACACACAAAAGTGATTGTCTGAACAAGCAAGGTTAAGGATCAGCTCACCACTGCTGTTATCTTTCCTGCACCGTTTAGGATACCCCCAGGGGCAGAATTCGGGGTGTGGGGAGGGGCAAGGCTGGAATAGGAATAGAACAATGTTGAAATAGAGTGAAATGTGAATATATCATGCACACATGAATCTGCTGTGCTGGGGTCATGTCATTTTATACCATGGAAGCTTTACCAGCAGCCAGGGAAATGCAAACTGAACAGCCACCGTTTGTCAAAGATGGGGGTCTGTGCATGTACACAGGTTTTATACATGTCCTTCATACATAGCTACAACGCATGGACTGGTTGTCTAGTTACTACTTTACAGCCCACAGCAGAAAATTGAAACTTCTAGGTTTCCCTTCCTCTTTTTCCCCCAAAGAAGATATATAAAGCAGGTCGGATAAATTACTTTCTACAAGCACTGCTAACTCCCAGAATTACAAAAGGCAGTTACAGAAACCGAGCTCAGATGTAACAAGATGTCTGCAATTAGGTGGGATGAACTTCATCTAAAATCCCTGTGCTAATGATTCTGACTTCCTCTGATCTCCTTGCATATACACAGGCATAATATGTAACACGCAGCAGCCCTGCCCTTGCACACAGCAACTGCGTGTCGTTTGTCTAAGATTTGCTCATTTCAGTCCTGTGGTTGCTTTGGAAAAGGAAGTGCTTTTCTATCAATGCTTTGCAAGGTAATATCCATTAGACAGAGTGACATTTATACCTGTGCCTGGAGCAACACTCTCTAAACTTTGCTGGGCTGAACATGAGCTGCTTCTATTTCTCCTCCTGAAGTGGCACTTGGGAACATTTTGCACTTGGTGCTGGACATACACAACTGTCTGTTCAGAAACCTAAAACCTTAGTGTTCTGAACATCAGGTGTGGCCTAATTGTTCCAGCACTGTAAAAGACCCCTGGCAACACAACTTAGCTGCCTCTGTTCTTAAACAAGGCCTTGACTAGAGCTGCTACACTGTGCCTTTTTTACAGAATCCTGAGAGCAGAGATCAATAATTTCACAAAGTTAAAATCCCTTTCCTTTGTCAAAGACCTCCAAAATGCTTACTATAACTAAAAATTAGGTGTGGGCCGACTGTCTCTCTCTTTCCAGCTTTTTTTAGCATAAAATTGAACTATACTGGCACAAAGTTGTGTTGTTATGAATATAATGGTAGAGTGGATAGTTGTTACTTCACTCAGTGTAATTCATTACCAGTAAACTAGGCCTGTATATTTACTTATCTATGCTGAAATAAATACATTGCTGCAGTTGTGACTGTTACATTTAAGACTGAAGTGAAACTTCCAATTACAGCTCCCACTTACATATCTAATTATAATGTTCTTAATCTTGTACCAGCTTTGCTTGGCTGAAACATTGTATTCACACTCATTTGAGAAAAGCATTCATGGTTTTATCAGTCATGAGTAATGCTGTCATTTCTACTTCATACCAATAGCCACACAATCTTGCCTTCGTATTCTATATATATAAAGTTTACATATATAACTTGTTATTGTATATCAGTACTTATTTACACACACATACACAGACACATAAACTGATAAGGAAAAATATTTCAGCATTAGGCTTTCAAGGAATTATGAAGTTAGAACAGAGTGAAAGGTTCACAATGAAACTTAAAACTTTACTGGCTATAAGATTTCATTACTAACACAAAACTCAGTCCAGTACTTTGCTCAGGCTGGGGTCAACTTATTTTTAGCAGGCAGGATAGTCTTATAGTTAAAATACAAGGGAGAATAAGGTTTGAATTTCCACACAAAAACTTCACATTGCTGAGTAGCTCCTAAAAGAATAAAAAGAAAAAAGGGATGAGGTCTCTATATTGGCAAGAATGAAATCTTGCTAAATTCAGTGCAACAGCTTTGGATTTGCCTTGATCTGTGTCTATGAGAAGGATCTATATGTTTGCTTCTTTATGTGTTTTCATCCACTGCACAACATCACTACTTTATTCTTCTACTGAAATTGCAGGGCAGAGGTTGGTATGAAATAACTCATCCACGCACTAGACAGAAGTATTTCTTTAGATACAGATACTGGCATGGTTACCTTCTGTGCCCTCCCTCCTTTCCCCTGTGAGTGTGTTCGTGCCAATGAGAAGGTTTTCAGAGAAGGAGGGGTGCTAATGCACACATAGTTGCTCCAAGTTCCTGAATAATTATCTTGGAAACAGCTCTGCAGTTTCAGGAGTCATCTCCTCAGGCAGGAGGCAGTAATGTTTCCTATTTTAGTCAGTCACAGACCCCAAGGTGTCAATGAAAAGAAAAAAGATCTTGCAATAATAGTTACAGCAGACAGTCAACATGAGCAAGTCTCACATCATTGTTCCTTTGCATTTGCTGAAGGGATCAGCACTGAATAAAAAATTAATTTCTAAACTATATTTGCAATTGGGATGTACATTCTAAATACCTAGGATGTCTTTCTAAATATCTGGAAACATAAAGTGTGTATTAACAAAGTTTGTCCTAGAAAGATGAAAAACAGAAAGAGGAAAAGTGGCTGGGTTTTCCCCTGTTAATTGCTTAACACTCTTCACTAAAGAATTTATTGTTATAAAAAAAAGATATCTTGAGCTAATAAAACAACATAAAAGTTGATGACTTGGCTGGTAGATGTGAGAAGTCTAAGTTGAGAAAGGATAATGAGTCAGTATTTCTGTCATGCAGTAAGGTTTCAGAACATTCATCATCAGGATTTAGGTTCTTGCATCTCTGAAGCTGTGACACAAGCTGTGACATTTTCCTCAAAAGATTTTGGAAAATTATATAGACGCACTGAAATTTTACACCTGCCATTGGTTCCCTCGCTTGCATATTGGGGAAAACAATACTTTGTGAGCAGAGACATTTTAAAGCCTTTTTATGGAAAGACCATTGTGCCCAGTATTGTGCTAATATTTTCTTAATCTAAGCAGATATTTAAACAAAGTTGTAAGACTGCAGCATCCGTGGCTGCTGGGAACTGCCTTGTTCCAAGGCAAAATCATGGAAAGTTGCCATAAGGAATTATTTCTCCATGAAAATGAAGCATAGGTTTGGAGGTGACAGACTACCCCTGAGGAGAAACAAGGAACCCCTGAGGAAGTTCTTTTCTTTGGCACTTGGCTTTATATGAGCTAGAAGCCCCCCTGGGTCTTCTGCAATTTTTCCAATGGGTGGGAAACACACTTAACATTTAGGAAAAGCAATTTTTGACTGCCAAAACTGCAGTGCCTGACAGTTTTTCATCCAAGCAGAACTGATGAAAATCCAAATATTTGTGGATTTTGCTTCAGATGCAAATATTTTGTATAGCTTCAATCCCAAGTTGATGTCCCAATGGAATTTTGATTAAAACTCCTGATATGCATACCTCAGTGTTCCCCTCATTTCAAATAATATCAAGCTGAATATTTTTTAATAACTTTCTGAGTGTATATACATGTCAAAATATTTTAGCCTAGTACATGCTCATAATGCGGTATGTGTGTTTTCAAAGCAGACTTTGGTGAGGATTTTTATTCAGGGTGTGTTTTACGTCCAGAATAATGAGCAGAAAGGATGATTATTTGCCAAGAGGTATCATTCAGACAACCAAACCACACAGTTCTTGGCCTTGGGTCAGTTGTGCTATCAATTGCCTTATACAAAATCAAACTCTGGAGCAAAAGAAGTCACAGCTTAAAACAACAGTCAGGCTTGTGATGCTGTTTGGATTAGCAGAAAGGATATTGCTGAGGCTGAATAAGTATCACTGTCTTCTGTCCATGAAGCAGACACAGCAGACGTGGCAGGGCTGGTTGCTGGAAGGAGAATTATGTGTAGAGTGATCTCAATTTTTAAAAAATATCTCAGGTTTTGTTCAACATATTCAGTGCTTGCAGTTACAAGCTTTCAATATTAGTTTCTTGAAGCACACAAATCAGGAAGGTAGAGCTGTATTCTCCTTCTTGAAAATCCAGAAAGCTTTCAGCAAGGTTTCCTCACTAATGCCTGCTACAAAAACTAAGCTGCCATGGGATGAGAACCAAAAGTCTGACATGACTCTTTCTGATTAAAAGATAGGAGAGAAAAGGTTAGCAATGAAAGGTGGAGAGAAGTCAAGAGTGAAATCCTGCAGGATCTGTGTTCTGGCCTGTGCTGTTCAACATGTTCATAAGTGATATGGAAAAAGTAGTGAATAATGAGGTGACAAGGTACACTGATGATAGTAAGTTATTTAGGGTGGTAAGGACAAGGGCCTCTTCATGGCTGAAGAAGGACCTGACAAGATAAAGTAACTGAGTAAACAGAAGATATTTGATGTAGGTAAATGTAAAATAATGCATTAAAGAAAGAGCAGTTCTAGTTTTACCTGTTCAGAGGTGGGTCTCAAGGTCTGTTGCCACAGTCTTTCACAAATTAGATCTTTGTGTTACGATACACACTTCTGTGGAGACACCATCTCGGTTTGCAGAAACAGTGAAAAAATAAATCATATGTTAGGCACTGGTAGCAAACAGAGGGCAAGAAGTACTTATGATTATGCTGCCAAAGAGTCTGTGGTGGTGCTGTCTGGAGCAGTGCACACAGTTCTTGCCTCTGTGCATCCACGGGGGTGTAACAGAGCTGGGAAAAGCCTGGCAAAGAAGAGCTGTCAAAGTAGGGCACAGCTTCCGTAAGAAGTGACTGAGGAGAGCATGAGACACCTGTCAAGAGAGTAGTGTTCTCTCTAAAATCATGCTTCTACTACAGAAGACAAATAGGAAACAGATATCCACTGTCTCTTACACAAAAGCAGTAAAACAGAACAATGAGACCTTCCATGGAACTGATGGGTGACAACTGTGAAAGAAAGTAAGGGGCTATTTCTTCCATAAATCAGTGGTAAGCTATGGAACATCTTGCAACTGAATAACTTGAATGTTAACTGGTGCTTGAGTTGAAAAAACTAGACAAAAAAAAGCAGTTCTAGACTAGAATACTCCCTAAGCTACAACTACTGTGAGACTGAGGTTGTATTTTGAGGAAATATTATTGCAGACCTGCACTGTTCTTGCTGCCTTCCCTAGAAATCTGCTAAGGACACTCTTGGAGACAGGACACTCATCTAGATGGATCTCTGGTGTGGACTAGCCAAACTACACTTGGCTTCCTGTATTTATGATTCAAGATCTATGTTAGCTTGTTTACACTTCAGTGGAAAAATGAACCTTTCATTAGGAAAAGTAACAATGCTCCCCACCTCCCCAAGCCCAAAACATCTCAAGTGTTTCTGGTCAATTCTTGTATAACTTTAGCTGAATACTCATTTATAATCAGAAAATAGTTTGATGGTCACAAGTGTTTCCTTGGCCATTTGAATTTTATATGGAAAACCAAGGGTGACTAGTGTGAATCCTTCCCTCCATGCTCAATAAACTCACCTTTGTATTTCTCTTTTGCATCAAATCACTACAATGTTCCCAATGCTGCTGTTGGAAAAACTACAGGAATACTTCTGTGCTGCTGTAAAAACTTCTGTTTCTTTCCATTTGCTGTTTTTTACTCTAATGAAATCATCTTATATGTCAAACTTTTGAGATACACTGTTTAGTCACATCACGGTAAGCTATGTTAGGGCATTAGTCGGGCAATATTCCTTATCCAATCTTTCTACAAGCCTCTCCCCTGTATGAAAAGAACTTGACCTGGCAATCACAGAGCACACAGGAATGACTCATTATGTCAGTCCCAGAGAGTGTACAACAAACAGGAATAGCAGCAGTGCCCTCAGTCCCAACAAAAATAAGAAATTCAGAGTCGTTGAAATGACGGACGTGAATACTGTTCTTGCAGAAGAGATAACAGTGCTACCAACCAGCAAGGGCAGCTGTTGCTAAACACAAGGGGATCTTTGACAGGCTGTGATGATAAGGAGTCCTCAGCTGGCAGGCAGACAGAATGCATCCCTGCAGAATGTCTTTGAGTCAGGGCATGCCTGTTGGCCAAAACGCCTGCAAAGGAAGAGTGTGGTGCAAAACAGGAGTGAAAGACAGAACTCATGTGGCAGAAATCAGCGTCAGGGATGGAAATTTTAAAAAGTGACACAGCCTTGTGCCACTGTGACGCCTGTACTTGAACATTTCCTGGTCAAAGTTGCCTGTTGCAGCAGAATCTCTGTTCAACGTTTCTAAATGTGCTGTCAATCACAGAAAAACTCAAAAGTTTTTAGGAAATCCTGGTTTAGGAAACTCTTCATGACCATTTATTAATTTCACTTTCATCAATGTGAGACGTTTGTATTTATTATTTTTTTCAGCTGCAAATGACTTTTGTTGTAACAAAAAATAATCCAATACTATTTTCTTTGGGTTGTTGCTTGGAGAAAAAAATAAGTTATTTTGTTTTTTCATTCTGTCTTAAGTAGACAAAGTAATTTGAGGATTTTAGTAGTTTCCTTTATAAGAAAGAAGGAGACAGAGAGAGAAGACTTTACCACCAGTAATTACTTCCTCCTCAGTTCTAACACTAATTATTTAAGATCCAGAAAATGTATTAACTCAGATTTCCCTACAGCTCTGTCTCTCGCTTGTCAGAAAGAATTTGCAGGGCCACTTAATTACAATTTATGGGAAATATAATTCTGGTAAGAGAAAGATCAATATACAATATCCTTCAATGATTCAAAAAAACCAATCTGGAAGACAGAAACCTAATCAGCAATTGAAATAACTGAAGTGATAAAGATTTTCTTCCAGGAAATTTTAATTGAAGGCTGGGTATTTATATAGAACACATTAGATTTAATGCCAGCTTTTGAATTTCAAGCAAGAATTCAGTCAGGAAAGTCCTGTATTATTGAGGGCCTCAAGAGCAATGTGTCCCTTTTATAGGTAAAGAAGGGTAGACACCCCTACAGTGAATCACACCTATGACTGAGGATTGGCAGGCAGTCTGACAGAATCAGCTATTAAATGGGCTTTTTGGGGAGGGATCACTTTGAGCTGGTGCTCAGGGATCTCGAGCTGTGTGAACAGCAATCTGAAGCCCACACTTTCAAAACCCTTGGTGGCAGCTCGAGTACTCTCATTCCAAAAAAAGAATTCCATGTTAGTGGCAATTCTTTCTGATTTTAGAGAGCACCTCGCCCTGACAGTGCCTGATCTCCTCTTGTTCAGACATCACAAAGGCAGCCTTCTCTGCACACCCAGACATCAGCTTAATCAAACTGAAATTAAGACTTTCTCAAAGTCATAGGAAAGGGGAGGTCTGATCCTCCTTCCTGAAAAAGGCAGGGTCCCCATAAGACAACCTAGGTGATGACATGGGATTTGTAACGAGTCTGAGCTTGTTCTCCTTGAGGACTTCTTATTCTACCAACATGTTCTCAGGTGCTTTCTTACATTCCAACTGTTGATGCTTTTAGTCAGTTCCTAATCTAGCAGAGAAATGACAGTGTCTTGACTGAAAGGATGTATTTGGCAAGATACCAATGTGGGTTTTATTTATTTTATTTTATTTATTTATTTTTCCCTAAGAGCCTCTGGTTTACAGTTTCCAAGAACCGACACTGGCTTCTGGAAGAGCTCTGTTTTGCCACACAGCGACATCAGAGAATAACATGTAATAGATTTACCATGATAATAATTTCAAATTTTGTATTGCAAGTCCAAATGGGGGACAGAAATGATTTATATGTGGTTCTAAATACCTGATTGGAATAAACCCCTGCAGCTGCTTTTAGATACCTCACCTCTTTGCCACTTTGGAAAGAAATCTTGAAGATAAGAAAATTGGGAATATTTTGGAAAATTCTTGGCTTGAAAGGGAAAACATTGAAAGCAAATTTATCTGAGGGCACAGGGAGATGCCACAGAGCTTTTCTGATGTGACCTCCTTGGATTTCCAGACCTTAACTCTTTTTTCTTCAGTGTTTATCAGTAGCTGAATCCTCCATAACTCTTAGAAGAGTTCACTCTTCCACTTAGCATCCAAAATATAATAATAAAAAAGAAGCTGTTCAGAAGAAGATTATGACACAGACTTCCTGCCATCACAGCTATGTGCTAGCTTCTCCTGCCATCACAGCTATGTGCTAGCTTCAGCAAGGCTGCTGGCTGTTGCTCTCAAAGCATGCTGACATTTGCTGGTGCCTCTGTGAACAACTGGCGTGATTTGTGATCTGCTCTTTGGGCAGGTGAACGGCAGGAAAATGCAGGCAGTGCACTTAGCTGGTAGGCGCCTGTCCTCGCAATCCAAATCCCTGGCTGATATAAGAGAGACAGTGTATTGCCATTTCTGCCGTCTTGGCTGCTGCTCCCACCACCTTCTTAGTTATTTATTTTTAGCTGGGACTGAGAGGAAAGTGGCAAAGCAAGTTACAGAGCAGATTCACGTACAGTTTGCTACCAGACTCTTTCTTGGAGTTTGTCATGCTAAGTATCACTTGTGGATTGCTATCTTGCAGCATAAGAAAGGAAGGAAGGACATGAAGGAAAATCAAAAGATATTAGAAGCATCACCACCAGGTTTTGATTCTCTGCAATGTTACGCTAATGGATAAGCAAAATGCATTTAAATTTCATTCACGTTCAATGTACGTGGCTGGAGAATGTAGACATTTGTTTACAAGGTTATTTTGCATGTAACTGCCATTCTTGGACAGAACTTTTCATCTGTGGAAATCAAAAACCAAAACCAAAGAAAGACAGGAGAAACAAAAAAAATATGAACATGTGCCCTGCCCAGCTTCTTGACTTGTGCTTTCTTTAGCACTCATCAAGGAAAGGGCTGACTTTGAGTCATGTTCCTGCAAATCTGCAAAATGTTGAATTCACTGAATCTGCATCAGAATTTGGGATTCTGTGTGTCATGAGATGACTGAAGCTCACAAACATTGGCTCAACTTCAGAGTCTCAGAGCATGAACTACAGACATATGCCTGGTCCTATTAGGAATGAGCCTCTAAGGACAAACTGAAAGTACACAACAGCAGAACTCTTGCTGGGGAGGGAGTCACTATTTCCTCCTTACTGTTGTGGTGAGAGCCCTGAAATGGCTAAAGTCTCTGGGAGTAGGAAGCTTGCTATTGACATCTATTGATGAAGAGGAGAAAAGCAGCTCAGACGGGCCTGAGAGCACCATGTATCAGAGGATGGATAGGGCTAGGAGCCCTTTGTGAGCATCAGCTGGGGAGCAAAGGGGAGCAATTAACCCATCCTAAATTTTTTTTTTTAACCTCATTTGCTAAAAGAGCTTGTGGGTAGGGATCTATTCTCAGAATCAGTTTTACTTTGTAAGAATTAAACTCAAAGGTCAGAACATAAAAATCTGCAATTTACAGTTAGCTATGTGAGTTGAGTGATTTGTCCTGTCAGCCATTCAGTTTTTATCCTCTTTAGGTCATCAGCTGTTGTCCTAAAAAGTTATACAATATGGTAGCACTACTTTGCCTTTTTCTACCAGAAATTAAAATCATTTAATAACCATCATTGTGATTCCATAGCACTTATAGTGTTATCATTTAATGGCTACACATATAGATAAATTCCAGCTTTCATTGTGTATAAACATACATGATCAGGAGATCATTTTCACATGTAATTATTTGCTATAGTTCCCTCATTACTAAGTGTGGGTTTAGTCCATTTGCCAAATTTTCAGCTTTTGAAAAGAAATATAGAAAGGAATTGCCATCAGGTTTCCATTTCTAGTGTTTCAGTTTGCCTTATGTCATAAAACCCTTTGATACACAGAAATATGTTTTCACACGCATGCGAAGAATTGTTTTCAAAGTACAGCATGGTCCCGTGGACAAGGAAAACTGCCTGAATATGCTTCCAAACATGGTCCCAACACAGTCCTGATGTGTTTGTCTGCAGCTCTTCGCAAAGTTAGAGTCGCTCTTCCGAAAAGTTCACTCTTCTGAAAGTTAGCCGTAACTTTTTTGAAAAGAAAAAACAGATCCCAACAACAACAGCAAAACCAAGCTTGAATGTATTAAACAGCTATTTAAACCCTCGAACAATATGGGCTTTCTTGTGCATCAGCAGGGAGCTAAGCTTTCCCCAACAACAATCTGTGATGGATGGCCGTGCATTTGTGTCAGCCCAGATGGCAGGTCCGGCACCTTTAAGGAGGGTCATGCATTTTTCCCGTTTGTACTAGGCTTGGAAAAGTTGGGAGGGAGAAAGCAAGCTTCTCAGATCATATGAAAGAAGGCTTGGTGCACTGCCCTGCTACCTCAGGATCTGCCCAATTAAAGGACAAAACCCTGTCACCTGAACTCAGGAAAAGCACAGGTAAAAGACAGGGTAAGAGGTGCAGGGAATATGTGCAATTAGCAAATCCACAGAGCAGCCAGAAGACCAGGTTGTTCCCTGACACCTACTCCTAGTTATTTGGGGTTTTTTTTCTGTACCTAATGAAGCTTCACCAGTTTTCCGGTGCTAAATACAAAGGAGTAAGTACCAGCACCTCAACAGAAGCCTTCTCTTGAAACTCTTACAGCAGATTTTGGGAAGACTCTTAAATCTACACAAATCCCAGCATGAAAACAATGGTGAGCCCCACTTATCATATTCATCCCAGATTTTTCCATGTGTCATTCTTCCACCTCACATAGAGCCATGTGATTGCTTTAGTCAGCAAAGCAAACTGCATGGACAAATTAAGATGTTCAAACTGCCAAATAAATGAATCACATCACCTTTTCTGTACTGGCAAAGAAGGGACATTCAAATACAAAATTTTTTTGTTTTGTATGAGTCAAAATACCAATTTGATAAACACAAGCATCAAGTTATGTTTTGCTTTGCTGTGAAACCTTCAATCCTCCTTGAAATAATGAGGAACTGTACTCTCTGAGAGGTAGACATATGCCTTGATAGGTACTCTGAAGAGGTGCTGCACTTGTGATGCGGACAGAAGTTAACAAACTCCTTACCTCCTCCTGATTCCCTCTGTGAATACCAGCAGTTTTATGTATGGAAAGAAATGTATGTTTCTGTCTATATGGTGTTATAACTAGACATTGAAATATGACAAAAGCACTTGGGCCACCTATGCTCTTGGATGCAGCACTGAAATTCAAATGTCCTGTGTTTAATCCATCAGCAGAAGAAGATAACTGCCTTTTTATTAAAACTTGGCAATCTGTTTCATATTAATAGAAACACTGAAAAGAGGAGTATAAATTCTTAGTGAGCAATGCTCCAAATGTACATTTGATTAAAATGATGCCTCTTCAGAGAAGTGGACTGTATTTATATATATTGGATGGAACACTTATATTTCTTGGCAGGCCTACATATAGGATTTGCATGTTAATATGCCAGTATGGATACACTCTTTTAAAGTAGCACACATCAGAACTCATATTGTTTTCCTTTGGGTCCATACCACAACACCACTGACTATAGGGGGTAGATGAAGCTTTTAAGAGAACCTAGGAATACAACACTGTTGAGCTTCACAACTTCTAAAATTCATTAACCACCAGCATGTGTAAAATTTCATAACATCTGAAACATTTAACACCCATGCCCATGAGGATGGAAACCTAGGAAAGGGTAAGAAAAAATTACTCAGGCATGTCTATCAGCTAAATCTACAGATCATAAATTCACAATGCTTTTCATTGTCATTCATGCTACCAGCCAAGCAAAAAAAAAAACTTACTTGGAGACTGACAGACTTCATCCTGTGGCATGTTTATGAGGCATCACTTTTTTAGTCCTATTCATCCTTCTCCTTAAAAACATGAAGTTTTATACTTGGAGTTAATCTGCTGTTTTTGAAGACAAGAGGACTCCAGAAACTTAAAACTACACAGTATTGTATATTATGACTTTCTCTACTGCATAGCCCTGTTTTAATTTTCTGTTTTATTTTCTCAGCTTTTCAATAATAATAGTAATAGTAATAACAAAAACACTTCTAGCTATCCACAGATTATTTCCATGTAGTCTTGGCCAAAAGAGATTTTTTAATTGTGCTCTTTAAAAAAGTAACACTTAAAACTCTCAAAGTGTTCCCCATGTGCTTCAGACTGGAAATGACTAGCATAAAAACAGTTGAGCAAGATTTACTTTGCAGAGTAAGATTTTCCCATAAAGAGAGATCTGAAGAAAAGTGAGTTATATTCAGAATCAAGTTATGAAGTTGGCTATATCATGCAGGTGCCTCTGAAATTGTCTGCTTTGGACAGCATCACCCATGCCTATGAAATTTGTGATCATATGAGACTTGGGTGCACTGGCAGGAGCACTGCGTGGTTCCAGGTACCAACCTGAGTGCTGCACAGCAAGAGTCAGCACTGGGCACTTCTTACAGGCACAGAGTACCTTCCACTGCAAGGCATCGTTAGGGGCAGCATTTGAGAGACATAGTCTGGAGGGTATCGTTTGTTAGAGAAAAGCAGTAAATCTTTCTGGAAGTCGGTCAGGAGAAGGAGAGGAATTCCTCAATATATTTGAGGGATAAATAGAATTGAATTTTTTTTTGCAATATGTGCTTGCACGTCACAGTAATTTCAGTCAATCCTGAAAAGCTTCTATTCAATTTGATTGGATGGGGCTCTGATCAACTTGATCTAGTTGAAGAAGTTCCTGCTCATTGGAGGGATGTTGAACTAGATGACCTTTAAATGTCCCTTCAGTCTCAAATCCATCTATGATTCTATGATTCTATTTAAGAACTAGATGAGATAAAGTACTTAGATGCTTATGAACTAGGTGTCAGACTTTAGAGAGGAATCCACTCTCCATAGTCAGGTACAGAAATTTCCAGCATTGTCCAGTGGGAGAGAGAGGTTGCAATGCTCAGTGGTTACAAGTCCCTGCCTGCAATAAGTAGGCACCTGGCTGAGGGCTGCAAGGAGTCACCGATGGCCACCTGCACACCTGGCATCCACTCACACAGACAGTTCCCCAAACCCAGTACCTAAGAAAACAGGCAGCATCTGCCAGCCCTGCTTATCTTTTGGTAGTGTTCCAGTATTACAGCCCTTGGCCATGAAGTAGAGAATTGAACGGGAGGTATCAGTGCCCTGCTCAGTCTTGATGAGCTCAAATTTCCATTTCCCAGGAAAGCATCTTAATCACAAACAGAGAGGTGCTGTATAAATGTGAACAGCTTCTGAATGACAGGAATGGAGATTTTGGACCTTAATCTGCTTGGCTCTGGCTGCAATTCATAAATCTTTGAAGGAGAGAGGGGAGATGAACTCGGAGTCCCCTACCCAGCAAGAGCCTATGCACATTGCTGGCCATATGGGGATGCTGCTTGAGTATCTGGGGTCAAATTGGGGCAAGAAGGACAGACAGTGCAGCTCTTCAGGGACCTCCCACAAAATTACTTCTGTCCCTGTGAGATGTCAGGATGAATTGCCACTCGCAGTAGATTGTGCAGCTGTTCAAACTGTGATTGTGCTGCCCTCTGGGTGCTTGGAGCTTGGCTCTCTCTCACACTGAACATGCCTCTGAGCAAGAAATTCCCAGATAATAGAGGTTAGATAACATGCCAAAGTAGCCGATACTATTTTTTAAAAGGTTTTATCCCTCTTCCCCTCCCTTAATCTAGTGGTTGACATCTTAGATATTGAGCTGCTTGGGGCAAGGCCCATGTAGTCCTATTTTTAGAACATACTCAGCACATTATAGGCCTGGTGCAAGCCAAATATTTTATTTAAAGTCAGTATTGGAAAAAGGTTGTTAAGGGCAATGCACTTCTGAAGGTTGCCAAGCAGGATATGCGGACTGCTGGATGGTGCACAGTGGATTTTCTTCCTTCTGCCCAAACGCTCTCTTCTCATTTCAGTTGTTGGGAAAGTGGCCACTCCACTGAAGATACTTGCTGCATGATTTCATGCCTGTGACACTTTATCAGAGTGTTTGTCTGCTACCATCTCCTTAAGATTGGCAGAAAAAGGGATCACTGGCTTCTTCCTAGGAATTCTTCCTTCTTCTAAACATCCTGGCAATTGTAGATTAATTTTCTGTGTGTTCTTTATGTAGTTCCAGGCTGTAGTTAATATGCAAGACTGTATGTATATAGCACATTCTATTCTGCTTGGTTTTGCTTGCAGGTATCTGATCTACTTTTGCCATACAAATCTGGGATACATTACATCTTACAGGTTATTCTGTGAAAAAATATTTTAAAAACTTGTATAGTTTATTGCTGTTTGTGTAGCTCATCAAGAATGAGTTCTTTACTTCTCAAGTAAAGAACTAGGAACTGACCATAAAGCTGCATAGGGATGTTCTGTGAAGTGTTGATGGGTATCTTAAACTCACCCTAGTTAAAAGAAAAAAAAAAAAGAAAAAGAAAATAAGGTTTTAAAACCATTTACTTCCAAGAAATACAGAGTAATCCATGGAATTATTCAGGTATTTATTACACCCCTTCCACAGATCTGTTGAATCTGATGGCCACAGCCACTGGAATATGTATGAGCTTCTCAGAGAATGGTGTATGAGCCTAGTTTATTTCTGTGCTTAGACCTTTATAAATTTATTTCTTTGAAACCATTTAAATTTAAAAAAACATATAGATGATATCCCAAGGCAAAGTCAGTGCTGCACTGTGTATACTGGAATAGATCACAGAGTAAATAGAGAAAAAATGAAAATAAAATTCCAGCTGAAATTCTTGTCCAGGAATAGCCTACCCAGATTTAAAGGTTACAAAATGCCAAAACCAAAGAAGTCTTTTCAACAGTAATCTTATTTTCAAATTATTAATGTCTTTCCAACAATAACATTGGTTTAAAAATAATAATAATATTTACCGTCTACTAAGTGCCAGGAATCAAACTCTTTGGGATATTCATTTTTAGTTCCTAAGTGACACATGGCAAGATAATATTACTTTCCTGGATTTTCTGCGCTTGGGCTGGGGTCTCAAATGGGTCTGCATTCTTCAAATCTTTGAGAGCTGTGTCTGGAATGTGACAAAAGCTTGTAATTCACTGCTGTTTCTATTAGATGCTGCTACTTATTGCCACTGTTTAAATTGGTCATTAGGAGGAGCAAAGTACGAGGAAAAGGCAGGCTAGACACGGGATCAGGAGTAAATATGCACCTTGGAAAACATCTGTCGTGGTTTTTTCCCTTTTAAATATAACATAAGTAGTTTCTTCATAAAATGTGTCTCACTTTTGCTGCCCAAACTCACTGTGAAGCAACATGAGATTCTCAGGGCTGGTGCTGTTGGGAACATGTATGGCACTGCCAGGAAGCAGGAGTGCGGGGTCTTCCAGAGCCGCAGGTGACCTCCATGTGTATGGACATGACCTTACAAGAAATCCCTGAAATCTGCCATGATTGAGCATACTTTTCTGGGCAGTAAAAGCAGACAATAAATGTATTACCCATGTCAAGGATGAGAAAGCTTAACGAGGAAATCCTCTTGGAGTGAAAACTTGGAAAAATCCTTCCTGTGGATTTTGCAACATAACTTTTAGTTACTCTGTGAGTGGTTCCAAAGCTATCAAAGCAGCTATTCCTGGCTGCAGTCAAAGCAAGCCAAATTTCACCAGAAAATTATTTGGCTTATGCTATTTTTGAGAATGGCAGTTAAGTGGAGAGGAAATTCACACACATCCTTGTGAAACAATATCAAATGTGAAAATCATAAGTAAATTCGAGAAAATTTACTGAACATGCTGATTCTTTCTACACTAAGCGCCATTACTTGGGGTTTTGGTTTTAAATATCATGGTCATGTTTGTGATTTCAGAGTTAATGGTGAGTCCAGTTGTCAACATGAGAAAATAAATGAGTAATCAGACATCTTCAGAGAAAGCATTAATAATTTTAGCAGCCTGATTTTTGTAGTAGTGTTGATTTTCTGTTCTTTAATTCTGTCTGTTCAATTATAAAGCTTTAAAATGATGCTGAATTAAACCCTAGTTTGGTATATTTTTACGATTTTATCTTTATATAAAAATCTTAAATGACCGTGTTTTCTCTGGGTAATAGTACTTCCAGAAGGTATAGAAATAAGCTCCCTTTGCCACCCAGGCAGCCAGCTGCTGTGCCGACCTGCCAGTCAAACTGAATGGGCTGTCCTGAAAGCTGAAGAAATTCATTACAGTTTGGACACTTGTGCAGTGTCAAGTGATCTCAGTTCCTGAGGCTGGAGATGATGTGAGGAGTGATTAGCACGGCACTTGTCCAAGACACAGCAAGGGTTATTGCCATCCTTATGGTCAGCAACTGCACAAATATGAAATGGGCTGAGTTTGTGGAAGTCGGTTTCCACAAATTATTTGAAGTGTAGGGCTACCCCCTAGCTCTATTTATTATTCTAGTTCTTGGTGTAACACTGATGAAAAACTCTGTTTACGTTAAGCTGTTCCCATTATTGGGACAGCATTATAGCCATTTTTCCCCAGTGCTGCCTTAGCCGCAAAGTGCTGGCAAATGTGACGTTATGACAACCTTGTTTAAAAATATTCAGCTTAAGATGAGGAGCTGTATTTGTTCTGTAAACTCCTTGGTGTTTTAAAAACACAAACTTGCATGTCTGTCACCTTCTGGGCCTAAACAGTCCTGCCATAGGATCTAAGGCAAATAAATATTTGTCCATTTTGTGTTAGGAGTTTGGCGAGGCGGGGAGCATAGACAAGTGGCAGAGGGCAGCGCCAATGGCCCCATGCAGCCGTGGGCTTTCTCAACGTGGCCGTGCAGCTCAGGAGAGCTGTTCCCCAGAGCCTCAGATGAAAGCCCCTGTCTTGGATCCCCTTTGTGAAGGACCATGGATAGGCCTGGCATGCCCTGCTTTCATTTCGAGCAATACTGTCGGCAGGTAAAGACATACAGAGAAACCCATTTAGACAGGCTTTATTACCCTGGCTGCCTGGAGTACCCTCCTCCCCGTGATGGCAAGAGGCTTGGCAGACAGAAAAAAAAGGAGGTTCTGAGAGATTTCACTGTTTTATTGTCACTGTCAATAAGTTATAGATCTGTTTTTAATAGCCAGCCTCTGGGTAGCGCGGCCTCCACCCACTGCCCAGCAGACATCTGAGTAAGCACTTTTCAGGGAGGCAGCAGATGGATGACTGTGTATTACGTAATGCGCCGCTGCCGAGCCCCGCGCGGGCCCATGTGTGACACGTTAAGCAAAGCCTCAAATAAGCCCATGAAAAGTGCATGCTTGCAGATTCAGGGCTGGCTGTAAATTCTGCCAGATGGTTGCTGTGCCCTGGGCCGAGCCGCGCCGCTGCTCCCAGCGTGGATGCAGAGGCACCCTGGCCGCCTGTGCAGGCCACACTGGGGAGACAGATGTGTCTGTTTGTCCCTGTGGAGGTGGCCACACATGGACCTTGCCGGGGAGACAGCCGCATCTGGCCCCTCTGGGGATGTGGCTGCACGTGAGCCTCTCTGTGGAGACAGCCGTGCTTATGCCTCTTACTGGGACTAGCAGATTTATGAAGAAGAAGAGGAGAAGCCGTGCATGGCTGAGAAACCACTCGGTGAGGGAATGGCCCCCCCAGGGCAACTGGGGGGAAGGAGAATGGCAGTGCATGAACAGGAATTTTTTTGAGGGGCACTCCTTGTCTGCTTAGAAAGGGATATGCAGTTCTCCAGGAAAAGACAAAACCAGAGTGCTGCTCTAGGCATTTTCTGAACCCTGTTCACCTGGAAAGCCTGTAGTGGCCACTTGTGTAGTGACAACCATCTGTCTGCTGGGGACTACCAGCTCTCTGACTAGCAAGGGTCGTGTGAGGGCTTCAGGAAGGATGGGAGCCTAGGTGTAAATGCTGCAGATGTAGCAGGGTTGAATACCTCTTGGTTAAAATAAGAAATCAGATCGTAGAATGGAAAATATTAATTTAGAGCGTTGTGTAGGTGTATGTTAGTGTTCCAGACATATCTGATAGCAAAACCGAGGTCTTACACAGTCATAAAATCACATAGAATTATAGAAAAGTGTAAGTTGGAAGGGACTTCTAAAAAGGTCACCTAATCCAATACTTTTGGAATGAGCGGGGACATCTTCAACTAGATCAGGTTGCTCAGAGCTGTCTCCAGCCTATCCTTGAATGTTTCTGGGGATGGCGACTCTATCTGTTCCAGTATTTTATACCTTCTAGATCAGAGTCTTTAGATATCAAAATAGTTTATGAAGGAGAACAGAGGGGAGCTGGCAGGAGGAGACTTTTCAGAGAAGCCCTGGCAGTCCTGTTACTGCAGTTTAATGACTGCTCCTTGAACAATGAGAAGGAACAACTGTGGGCTCAGAAGTGACCACACTCTTGATTTGACGGCATCCCTACCTACTGAACAGAAAACTCTGAGGGGGAAGGCATCTTGTGCTCTTCTCTGAACTCAAGGCAAGTGTTATAACTTGTCTTGGATGTACACAGAATACTTGGATACCATGCTGAGGATGGTGATAGAGGAACACGAACAAACAAACAAATTCAGCTAAAGTACAGGACAAAAACTTGGCTAACGAGTCATGTTGGATCATGACTACAGCATCATACTACAGAGAGTTCTGCATGTGTCTGTTTTAATGGGGATACAAACCAGTGACTCACCCAGTGCTTTGTGCTGTACGTAGCTAGATCACGAATGTGGCACAGCTCAGTTTCCAGCTAAGAAACACTTCATTCAGCAGCTAAGTGGGTTGTTATCTGGCAGTCATTATATATGTGATTTACAAGGAACATACAGATCTCCATTACCAGTGTGAAAGACCACCAATATAAAATACAGCAAATGGGATTTTTATCTTTCAGCACACAGCAAGAGTGGATGCATGAGCACACTTTTCAGGCTGTATGTAATCAATCTAGTGTAAGACATTATCTCCCAAACAGACTAAACTTAGGACTGCTTTACATGACTTCTTACCTTTAAATATATTTGACAATCTGCTCCCCTGATATCTTGCAAGTTTTCTGTGGCCGGTACAAGGTGTTCATCACGAACATAAAATGGTTACTGACGCAATGGGAAGCTATTGTGTCAGAGGAATCTGCTGACAGGCTAAGGAGCAAACACTTAACAAAAATCAGAGTCCATTTCTATTTTGTGTTTTAAATCAGCTTCAATGATCTCTCAAGATGAGAAAAATGTGCACAGACTAGAAAAGCAGGCAAGAAGTGAATAAATACTTTGAAACAGAGATGAGGAAACTGTAAAAAAATGGGAAGTTAAAAAACAAACAGAATTTAGCAGTGACTGTATATCTTTCATATTTTGCAGAGTTATTTTGTAACAAGGAAGAATCCGAGAGCAGAAAAAGAAAACAGAATGTCTTAAACTTTGCATCTGGAGCAGATATGAGTATCCTTAAAGCAAATAATTTCTAGGGCTGGTTTTCAGAAAGTTCAAAGCTTCTTAATTGTATTCAGGAAACCGTAATTAGGATAAAATTTGGACTAACAGTACTCTCCCTCAGTCTCAGAGCATATGAACAATCGAGAGAGTCACAGACCTGCTGGGCACCCTGACTGGGAAGTGAGAACTCACGACATGACACTTGGATCTTTTCATTCACTTAGGCGGGATCCAATCTGGCAAGCCTTAGGATGTAATGATTAAGGCTGTGTAAACAAATGGGAAATTGTATTCTTGCTAATATTTAGTATTTTTCTCAAAAGGAAATTTTAAAAAATTACATCGAATAAAACGTTTAGTTTAAACCAAGCAAAATCTCAGGTGCATGCAAGGAAATTATAGGAAACAAATTGCATAAAAGTCGGAATAATTATTATTTCTTTCTTTTCTACAAAAATCAAACCAGGAAAAATATTTTCACAGACGAAGCTGCTAAACATTCCCCACTCAAACCTGCAAATTGATTTGGGATGACCAAAACCACATGTTCTGGGGTTCTCTGAAGTTTTTTCCCCAGTTCTTGTGCCTAATTTTGCATATACAAGCAGCTTACTTGAGGGCATCAGGGCTATTCTGACCTAAAAAAATGCCAAGCATTTGCAATATGCAGCCTTTACGTGTGTGTTTCAATCCATCTTGAGAATTTAGAGTCCATCTTATTGTGAGTAATCACGTGGATATTAAGAGAAGAATTTTACATGAACTTTGCCTTCTTGTTTTACTGTGTTAATTGATAATAAATGTTCTCTGTTTGCCAACGTAATAGTGTGAACTCGGAAGCAAATGGATTTAAATTAAGAATGAATTTTTGTTTATATGTTTATGTCTCACACAGATTTTTAAATTTGTGTAATGTCAGAGCAGGAAATTAATGTGTCCTATGATCTCAGCGTTGTGTATTTATAACTTGGGTTAAAGGTGACATCATAAACCTCCAGAAAGTCCTTGTATACAGAAAAAACAATGAGGGGGAGAAGACTGCTGACCTCTCATTCACATCAAGAACACTCAACCGTAAAATCAAAGGTTCATATCAGTGATTTTTGTAAGTCAAAAATTTCCCTGTGTGGTGAATCTGTGATGAGAAATGCCTTGCTCCTTTCTTGGAGATAAGGAGTTTGCATATCAAAATCCTTTCCAACTGTGGGGATTTGGGGATTGATGATTTTATAAATAGCCCGTTCTACCAAAACTAGTGAAGGAGAAAGGGAAGAAAATAGAGTTTCTTCCCAAATCATCCTACAAGGATAACAAAAAGGGCAATTTCTTTTCTGCTTTTTAAGGGGACAGGTCTCAGGACTGTGGATAATGAGAACTCTGGGTGTTCCACTCCTTGGTTTCAGTAGCAGTAGGAAAAAAGTCTTTCCCTGGGAAATTCAGCAAGGTTATGTATATGTATGGGTCCCTTCCACTACTCTCCAGGAATGACCTCCCCCACTGCTTCCCCATACATTTTTCTAATTCTCCCATTTTTCCCAATGTTAACAAGCCTGGAAATAATTAGGAAATTCAGTCAGCTCTCTCGCACTATATAATTGAATTTACTGTACTGTGTGTGAAAATTTGAGCTCAAGACAGTGTTTATCTGTTATAAAAATGCTTTCTTGTAGGGGAAAAAACATTCTTCCTAGTTGCTTGTGGCTCATGTCTGGTTACTTAAATCATTAAAATCACAGGATTAATGATTACAAGCTACGATTTTTGCCATTGCTGTTTCAGAGTATGCTATGCTTTATTTCTTGGAGCACAAAACAGAAAAATATAAAGTAGAAGGTAATTTGCAGTGTCTTCACCATTATCCAGTTAAGATTTGAGAACAACAATGTGATAATAGCCCCACTGTGTCAACATGAATCAGGATGACAGATTCTTGACTGGACTTGAAGAATTATTTAAATAAAGTGGGAAGTTAAGAAACAATGCTACCTTACAGTCTCTCATACTGCTAACCACACAAATGCTTGAAACTGTATAATAAGTAATGGAAGTATTTTCTTTTTAAATAAACGTGCTGTGTCATGATTTTCTAATTTTCAAATATTTTTGCATGTCTGCTGTTTGTCCAGCATTAGAACTGGGAGCATAGGAATGGCAGAGCTTGCTAGTACACAGCAGCATACAGGGAAGTAAAGGGCTTTTTTAGATGGGGTTATACAAAGGCATTTTCCTGCATTTCTTGCTTAGAAAAACATGGTTTTTTTAGAGTAATATACTCTACCCCACCTATCTCTGATCATGGTTGGCCTTTTGTCAAGATTGCCCTCACTGGCTGTATCTACATGAGCAACTGAATTATAAGGGATCCTTCCCTGGCTGCGAGGTCAGCTGTCACAGAGCACCCACAGCCACACTACTGACATCTTGCAGGGGATGATCTTTGCCTCATGCTGACTCCCACTGCTCCAGGGAACTAGCTGAAACCATGCCTGGGACCATTCTAGCCATTTAAAATAGAGACTGTTGAATCTACTGCATTTATTTTAGTAGTTAATAAACTGATATTTAATTAATGATCCCAGATGTCGAGATTGTGTTTTGCACACAGAAGAAAAGGAAGATTTCTTTTTTTTCTCTTCATAACCTTCTTGAGGTGCAGGACAGGTAAGGCAGCTGAGATGTGTATAGAGAGTAGCAGGAACAGCCTGTGTGTGGAACAGTGTTTTCTTGCTCAGGTTGCCCAGGGTTTGCAGAGATGTGTAGAGGTTAATCTTTCTCTGCAATCCACTTTGAATTTGGAGGTAAAGTGAAGCAATTCAAAATACAAATACTTACTGGATATGGCTCTCTTAAAGCCATAGATACTAAATTTCCAAAGAAACTATGACTAAGAAAGAGCATCCTTAAACTCTTTCTGCTTGGCTAGCCAACCTTTGTTGTATGACTTGTAAAACTGTTAAGACATATATGAGATGACAAAAAAAAAAATTGTGCCCAACTGTTACTTTTAAAACTTTTCTATTAGACATAAGGTATTTTGGTGTGTCTCCAGAGGTGACACGGTACTTGGCAATACAATTTCAAGGCAGTTTGGTTCCAGAACAGAAAGGCAGGTTCTTGAGGATCTGTGCTTTTCAGTCTCATTCAGTACCACTGTGGCCTCTTTAGTGTTGTTGCAATATGAACAATGGTATGTCTGCCTGACCGTGGACTTTCTTTCCAAGACTTAGATGAGATAAACGTCTTTACTGTGAAGGGGTAGCAAGGAGAAGATGATAATCCCACCTACTGGTGGAATTATTCAGTGTCTGATTTATTTTTGCCTAGCCAAATTTTAAGGAGCTTTAAATCTTGCCAAAAATTAGCTGAGAATATTAAAGTCCTGATAGGAATAATAAGCAGTCCAGGCTTTTATAAGCTATGCAGCTACTCTCTGTGCAAGGAGAGATATGGTCTCTTCTAAGAAGAGAAGTTTCTGTGTGCCTTACTACACCCTCAAATATAAAGCTTTCAGAGCATAGTGTGAGCATGACACCAACACCTCCAGACATCAAACCCACCCTTCTATCACCACTGCAGTTTTTCTGGGGTGCTGAGTAATGTCCAGCATTCTAGGAAGGGTCATTAATGGTGAGACGGTCTGTGTTTCAATCACCTGCCTATCAATCAAATTCCTGAAGGCCAGAGTTCAATTAATTGATGACACCCTTGAGGCAACCTAAGCAGTTAACAAGTCAGTGAGACTTGGTAGAAAAACAAGCAGTAAGTTACAAAAAAACCACCAACAAAATCTCCCATAACTCTCTTTTGCCATTTTACCTCCCTCTGACTTGTCTTTCCGTCACTGCCCCACACTTACAAAGACAATGCATACTTTTCATGCAAAAAACATGGACTAGACACAGAAAAACAAGACATATTTTAAACCCAGACATCCTCCATGCCACAGATAGATAGATTCATGATCTTGAAAATGCCAAAGGGAAATAACCAGAGTTTATCGCAGTCCTAATAGTTAATTTCACTGTTTTCTTTTCTTCTTAGCTGCTTTAAATTATTTCTCCAAAGTTTCAGTGAGGTGTGCTTCAAGGCCGTTTTGTATAGGATTTTCTTTGTATTGCTTTGATTTAAACAATTGGCTTTTTGACTTTTGATAAACTCTGATGTAGAAGTTTCCATCAGTTATATGACACTCCCAAAAAACTCTGAACTATGTAAGGACCTCTCCCAAATACAGAATCCTGTTCTTTTGTGGTAATAAATCAGACAAGCATGGTTTGAACAACAAATAAATCTAAACCAGTGATATTAGCTTGGTTTAATCAAGCAGTCCTTACCAAAGCGAACATGCATGTTGATACAACCTAGATATATGTAGAACCTAATGTTTTTACTTTATGTAGATGTGTTTAAATAACTCATTTGTCTTAATTATGCACCAGTTTTCACCAGGCTTTCCTTTTAGCTGAAAAGTAAGGTTTTGTTGGTGTAACAGACTTTGATTTTACCTTGTGTTAAAATTCCTCAAACTCACCAGTTTCTCCAGCTATGTGTAACCATACTGGATGACTTTGCCTGACAAGTTTCAAGCATAAGTAAATCTTCTGACAGACCTGTCTTGGTCTGAAAATGTATGAAGAAAAATTAATTTGGCAAGTTTTCCACAGTTATGTTTTTATTAATGCTTTGAGCACCTCTAGTCTGTGCAGCAAAAAAATTGGGCTGTCAGTTTGCTTCAGCTATGGCTTTACTTCTCACCAATTGTTTGTTTCTGGCTTTAGGTTGCTGAGGGGGTGGAGTAGTGTTTCTTTTCTGTGTGGAGTCATCTGTTTTGATACAGAGGGAGTGCAAGTTTCTAGCACCTCTTGAGAGTGAGAACTGAAACAGATCTGCTGCGTGAACATCAGAATATACAAAATCTGTTTGGGGTGGTTTGCATCACGGATTTTATTTACAACGGCATGAAACAATGTATAAGGGAGGAGGAGGTTGATCTGGGAGATGCCAGAAGTTTTGCCCAGCAGCAGATCCCATGGAGTATCCCTGATCTCACTTTGTTCACTTGAGCTGTGTGGAGGGACCATATTTTTGTGTAGAAAGCACTACTAAATGCCCTGAAAACCAATTATGTGAGACTAAGCTATTGATCTGTAGAACTGAACGGATATACCCATTTTGGGTACATATGTTTATTATAGCAGCATTATAACTTTGCAGTTACACTGAAAAATGAGATAGGCTATTTATTTGCTTCTAATTTGGTTTGCAAATCTGACTACAACAGCATGAATTTTGAAGAGCACACATAGAAGTTATTTGGATTCACTGAGATGTCTTGTGTGCCCTTCAGTTAGCAGTTTAAAGCCAGTTGCTACTCTTCTAGTCCCTTATATCTATTATGTGCTTTAAAAGCTCTCCTTCCAAGATGAGAGAGAAGCCCTAAAGGTCATTGGAAATCCACTCTTGGAAGATCCCTTCACAGAAGACGGTGTTGAATGGTGGCAGTGGCAGGTAAAGTACAGTTGGGATGTGTGATATTTGGGGTAGTTCCTAACTCAGAAGACAGATTCAGTGCTCTATTTTAGCTCTCCATAGCTTTCTATATGATGCTGAGATTCTGGAGGAAACCAGAATTTTATAAGCACAAACTTGTCTAATAAGCCACATCCAGCTTTCTTGTTTTCGATCTAATTTCTTAGGGGAGGTCTCCCCTTAAAACTGCTGGTGATTGCACCAAGTTTATTTTCAAATAATTGTCAGCAATTAAAATATGCCAGGGAGACTCTTCAGAGAAAAGAAAAAAAAGGTAATGGGAAGCATATTTGGATATTTGGAGATAAGAAAAGGGAGAACTGGAAAGGAAAATCTTCTAAGCATGAAAGCGATCAGCTGAGTTGGAGTCCAACATTCGTTCTGGACAAGGCATGCAAGGCAAACACCAGTTATCTGCTGGACAGGAAGCTCGAAATCTGGAGCCAGGGCAACCATTTCTGTACTGCTGTAGGTAAGTAGCCATATAAACTTATCACAAGCTCTTGGAGCTTTGCAAGAGCATCCATGGAAGGAAGGTGGTATCTTTTGTGGAGCTGGAGACAGGCTGCAACCAATATGCAATGAAAGGGACTGAGATTTTCTTAACAATGACAAAAGACCAGTGTTTTTAAAAAGCTTACTTGATCAGAGTGAAAATTATCCACAGGCTTAATAAAAATAAAAATCTGTTGCTCTGACTTTCAAAAAAGTTCCATTGCTCTGATAAAGTTTGCTGTTGTCCTGGAAACTTACAAAGCTGTAAAATTGAAGAGAAAATTTAGGAAAGCAAAAATTCTCTATCAGTCAGGTCTGGCACAATCAAATGATGGTGTGTTTGCATAACATGCCATGGCTGTCACAGCTTCTGGGAGGACTGCTGGTGGGTCACTGCATGACAGCCATAGACAAAACCCCTTCTCTCTGAATGATACATGTATGCCTTAGTGATTGTAAGTAAGAACAAGGAGATTTCTCTAGTGTTTCAAAAGCTTTGTGAATACTTTAATGATATGTATTGCTTTTTGCCAGATAACCTTACAAAAATTCTATCAATAGAAGACATAGTACAGGACTTAGAAATTATAATGTTTCTGCAATACATATCCCTTCTGCATTCTCCCTTTCAGCAGTACACAGTGAATTAAAACTCTTGCATCTTCAAAATAATGAAAAAAATATCCTAGGGTGAAATATAGTGAGATTTTTTTTTCCCTGGCTTTCTTGGGGTCACACATTTTTATGGGGCAGAAGATCTCATAAGCTTGCTTGTGCACCAGATGTTGGAGTTTGCTTCTGATTCAGATCAAAATCATTGGGTTGAATCCAGATCCCAAGTTGAGAAAGGGCAGGGTTTAATTTCTCTGACAGTTTTGAGTGTTTTCAATATGCTACCTCTACTTGTAAGGAGACTGACTTAGTTATTGACATCTCTGACAGCATAGAATTGAAAAAAAATGAACCAATACTTTCCTATTTTTTATTTTTTTAGAAATATTTGTATTTAATTAAGAGGTCATCTGTTCTTACCAGTCAGCTAATTTGCTGACACAAAGACTTAAACAATCAGCTCAATTTTCAGACATCTATTCCTGCAAGATTGGCACCTCTAACTCACAAACTATTTGACCTTCGTATTGTAATGAGTTGCTGTTGGTGCTGGGGAAGATGACAATGAAGAATTTATTTCTTGGTTTCCATGGTGTGATAATTAAGGCTTGTACATTGGTTTAATTCAGGTTGCTTCCGCAGCTCTGGGATCTCTAGTCATTCTCCTGTCCCTGTTATTAGAAATGGCATTTCTTCAGCAAGAATTTGCTAGGTATTTTAAAGGGTTGTTTAATTTGGGCTGTATTATCTTTTCCATTTATTATTTGTATATGAGTCCTATGTTCCACTGTTTCAGCTTAATATAGACCAGTTATATAACACATTTGAAAATAGGTACTTTCAGAAGAGCTATTCCCACTCAGTACCACTTTCTGGAATTGTAGGTCAGAGTTCCCTGTGAAAACATGGGTGAAGCAGTATCAGCCACTCACCATCCCATGAAATTCCTGTAGAGCAGCAGACTTGACCATGAAAAGAAAAACAAAATCCTTCCTGAGGTTTTCTTACACAGTTTTATTTTAAAAGCACCTGTACTAAACAATTGTGTTCTGGTTTAGTTTGTATGGTGCAGGTATTGCACATTGCATTCACTTTCTCAGTTGTCACAGCCAAATGTACTTTTCTGTTCATTATCATGAAAAAAATGTTACTGTCATGGATATCAATCATGTCTGTGTACATTATATTTCAAATCAATTTGTCCTTTCCTGTATAGTGGAAGAAGGGATTATTTGATTAACTGTCCTTTTATCATTCCTATTTTCCATTTTTTTAACTAGGACACGTACTAACTTATGCTGAGCATGTTGTTTGTTTTACAGTTCTACTCACACTGCCAAAATTTTATTCGCTTTTATAGAGTTCAAAGGTAGATTTTCTTGGCACTGTGGGAAATTGAACCTAAAAAGTAACAAAGGCTTTTTTTCTTTGAGTCTTTGTTACCGTAAGCAATATGTGTTTTTGCATTCAACCAAAACAAAACTACAACAGAAGGGAACTTCTTGTGGATAAACCAAGGCACAAGTAATCTTCCTGCCACAGCAAGAAGTAAAACTGAAGCAGGACTTGCTTATGGGGCAGAACCTTTTTCAGCTGTGCCTTTGGGCTTCAGCAGGCTGAGAGTTAGACAAAGAAACCTGCGTATCTCTTCAGCAAGACGTGGCCATTTTGAAGCAAGTTGTTTTCTACAAATGGGCAAAAGTACTGGGAACAGTAAGGTGGAGCGTGCAGAAAAGAGAGTTTCTCAGATTCGTAAACCATGTCAAGTGCGGTTTAATATTTTTCCTAAGTATATTATTTATAAGAAAATTAATCACATCTGTTTCATTAAAAATGCCTTTCCTTGACTTTGGAAACAAACAAAAAAATTAAGAATCCTTGATTTCAAATTAATCTTGAATTTTCATTTTGAAACATGCTTAATTGTATGGAAGCTTTGTCTTTGTTTCTACTTATTTTTCCTCCTTCTTCCACTAGGATGGCAGGGTTTAATTTTTAGAGGAAATTCTTCCTTTCTTGTGCCTCTAACTTTTAATTAATTTATGTATTCATTTGCTTTTAATATTCTAGCTTCCATTTTTAAAATTTCATTTTAATATAAATAAGTTTGTGAAAGGGATCCAACAAAAGAGGGGAAAAGGGGTGTATTTCTTTCTAAATATGGGGACTATTGTTTCCTTAAAACTTATTTAGACTTTTTGTGTATTTATCAGCAGCAAAAAGGAGAAAAACTGCAGGCTTTAAATAGGAAGATATCTGAATCTGAGCTTTGGAAGATTGGAAGATATTTGAATCTGAGTCAATAATTTCCCATTTTAAACAAATTTGTCACAATCATTAAAAATAATGCAGCAATTACGGTACAGCTAAATCAGTGCTCTTATATTTGCACAAAAGCATTAGCCAAAGTATTAAAAAATATTCTGTACCTTTTCAGATGCCACTCAAAGACTATTCTGAAATTATTGAAAGGCTGTTCTGAGAATTCAAAAAAAAAAAAAGCTTCTTCCCCATTTCTGTTTGAAGAAATTAATGTATGTGTTTGCCTGGCAAAGAAGTGAAAAAGCAGACGGTACTCTTTTATCTTGTGCCCTATTTGCTGACCACTAGAAACAGCGCTAGAGGCGGAATGCTCTGCTGTCCTTTAATGCGCTGCCGATAGCGAGGTGTTATCTCAAAGGCTGCCTCTCAACCTCTACCCCGTCACATTAGCCGAGATCAGCCATGCAGCGCGCACTGTCAGTCCTTGAGGTTAAACACTCTGCGACTGGTGAAAGGGCTTTCTCGGCTAGGGGCCACAGCTGTGAACTTTCTCATGAGCAGAGAGACTTTTAGGACCAGCTTGCCCTTCCCATCTAGAGCGAAGCTTTCCGTACCTGGCTGGTGCTGGGAAACCTTGTTCAACGCAACTGATGACAGCCATCAGGAAAACTGATCTGACTTCCCAGAGCCCTTCGTTGTCTTACAGTAGTGTTTTGCTGGGATGTATGTTAACATTTTAAATAAGCCCTTCAGGCTGGATTCAGGGAAAGATTTAAGTTCCAACTGCACAAGAATTTCGGGAAGGCATTTCAGTTCAAGAGAAACGCTCCAAGTCCCCCCAGTCTGTTTACAGGAAGAACAGAGTTTTAAATTTCCTGACCCTTTGATTTCCATGGTTAATATATTTCACTCAGGGATCTAATTGTCCCGAATTCAGAAAGCATGTATAGCTGTACAGCTCAGCACCATGAATCCTATACCTTGTGTCAGATCCCATGGTGCCTGAATCTGTCTTTTCTTTCTGCCCCTCTCTGGATAAAATTGCTGTGATTGTTCTCCAGTGTGCTCAGCAGATTATAGGCTGAAAAGTCATGGCAATGTCTGCTAATAAAAGTACAAAGTGCTCAGATTCAAATTAAGATTTGTTCAAACATGAAGTTGTCTTGCACAGGAATGATACAAGAGGAGATGTTTTTGAGTGGGGACTAGCTTGATGTAGCAATGCTTTTGCTAGCTTTCCTCCTCACAAGAAATATTCATGTGGAGCTAGGTAGTTTCAGACTCCATGTTTTGCTCTCTGAGGGGTGATAGTAATGTCAGCATTTAAGGCAGACTTCTGACATTGCAACAGGATAAAGTATCTTCATAAGGACTGGAAGCTTTTCCTTGTATGTTTTGGACAATGACTCAAACAAATAATATTCATGTTTCTAAAGAATTGAATGTTAAGCTGGAATTTTTGGTAGGTCTTCATTTCAGTGCACTTGATTTCTCTACTCAACAGAGAGATGAAAATTTATTCTGTAAAAGGTGTCATAGCAGCAGTCCTCTTTGTCCTCTCCTAAAGCTGGGCAGCAGAATAGATAAATACCTGTCCTTCACCCTCCTTGTATTATTTTCTTCCCCTCCATTCCTTTCCCACAAACATACATCCAGCCAACACTTCATAAATTGTCCTCTGGAAGACATAAAGGTTGTTTCTCCCAGTGGCAAACACTTTGTTGCCCAGATGATGTTATCAGTCATATTTGAAGAACAATTTTACTTGAATTGCATCCATTTGATGCATGATATTGCGCTCTTCATATTGCCAAAGGTACAGCATTGAAAGGAAGAAAAAGCAATAACGGATGTACTCTCTGTGGAAAAAACAATGACTAAGAAGGTGCCACTTTTATAAAGTCACCTTTGCAGGCAAAATAATACTACTTTAGAAGCCACTATATTTATATTTATATTCCGAAGACCTAAAAGAAATGTGTGTGATAGTTGAATATTGCAAGACCAAGAATTTTTCATCTAGTGAAATAGAAAAATACCTACTACTGAGCTGCTGCTCAACTCATCTCCCATCAATTTCTCATCCTGATAAAAATATTTTTATTTTACCAGGCTGTAGCTGTTTAGACATTTTCCATAAGCCAGAGAGTTTGAGATGCCCTATTATTGCTGGTAATTTCAGCACTTCCTTCCTACTGCCTTAATAGTAGTCTGTGAGGTTCCTCATTAGGAGACGAGTGCCAGATACTGACAGAGTGCAGAACTCAGCCCCAGGCTTCCCAAGCTTGTTCCCTTATTACTGAAGCAGAGTGGAAGTTGTGAATTCACAAAGATTTACTTGAATAGTGCTAATGCATCTTGAGTGATAAACTTTAAAATTGAGTGATTGTCACTGAATGCACTGGAAATAAAAGAGCATAGTGCAGTGTTAATATGTCCCACTTTCCTCTTAAAGGAGTTGCCATCAGATTTTCTTCTTGCTAACAGGAAAGAAAAGATTCCTTCTCTTATGCCACCTCACATATCACGCCTGATCCCATAAACGACTTCCCCTTCTGCCTGCTCCCCTTAAATGTGTTGATTAATATGAAGTAAAATGTAACAGAATTGTCCCTACCTTCACATGAAAGGCTGGCCTTGATTCTCTTTGAATTATGGTGTTAAAGAGGGTTGTAGCTGACTACAAGGCCTTGTCATTATAGATCTTCATCTATGTTTTGTTGTCTACTAAACAAGTTAACTTAAGAACAAAAGTCATTCAGCTATGAAAACATATGAGATAAGGCTCTTGCACTTAAAGGATACGGTCTATGTATGGCCATAATTTTTTCCCACTCACAAGTTAAAATCCTCCTCCTCACACACTCCTGTCATGTGCTAGTGCTGTGATGGATTTAGAGCAACTGTTTTACCTGGATTGCACTTCCTTTTTGGATGGTGGGATACCAGAAGATTCACTTACTTGGTGTTTTTGTATAAAGTTTTCAAGCAGACCTAAGACCTTGGATATTACTAGTGAAGAACGGTGGTATGACAGACTGTGAATCCAATACAGTCTACATCCTTGTCTGAAACTGAAACCTCTTAGAATAAAAGCACAGCAAGTAGTAAAAGGGCAGAATAGCAAGCAGTAAAATCATGTATTGGCAGGTATCTTGTAGGTATAAAACCTGTGTCAGCAGTTTGCCCAAAATGTATATTAGTGGTAATTGATAACTGATTACTTCCCTGGTGACTAAATTTTTAAGTGACTCTCAGAGCCTAAAACGTTACTTACTTTTAGTTTGCATGCCTTCCACACTCCTTTCCTAGAACTGTGATATAAAGCAAAGCTGAGAGGCCAAAATATGTAAATCCATTATCAAGACACTCCGCAGGCAGGTACATTCCTTTAACTGGAACGGTTAAGTAACGTTGTTGAAGAAGTGGAGTGATGGTTTAATTAAGTTCCTGTGGGAGACATCAGCCACAATTCTACTTTTGTCAACTGTGAAATACATAAGTGATTTAGCTGAGAGGTTTTATTTTGGAAAACACTCTTCCTTATTCATTCCCTGATCTGGATAATGAGGTTGACCAGCTTGTAGTAACAGCATGAAAAGAACATTTATTTACCGTCTACTGTAAAAGGCTTTGATTATTTTTCCTCAGATGAGCAAGTTTTTGGAGAGGCTGTAATTCATCATCTGAATCAAGAGGGGATCCTTTACATGTCACAAGCAGCTTGATCAGACCCTCACAGTCTGTGACTTAATATGAAAAATGTTCTGCATTTATCCTACCAGACCACCAGCAGTGTTATGTTCAGAACAGACAGAAGAAAATGTGTGATGCCTTCCTGACCAACATCTCTCTTCTCTCCTGTAAAGAGGCTTCGGTGGAGACGGTTGTAGGATGTTAAAGACTTCTAATGACTCAAATCAGTTAGGGAACAGGGTTTCTAAATTTCAGCAGAGGATTTTATTGTCCAATCTTACTCCATACTTTAAAGTGGACAGTAGATAAAAGGCAGCAAGATCATGGCAAGCTCACTCATTGTAGGTGACTCCTTACCTTCTACCTAATGGTAGTGAGGGGCAAAGTGATATATGAAGTAGTCACTGAATCTCATTTTGTATTTTCAATTTAAAAGGTTTTCCTGAAGATCTGAATGTACAGTTCCCTGCTCAGATGGATTGGATCAGAGAAGAAAAAAGAATTGTCTCTGCCAGACTTGTGACTTGATTTGTAATACTTTAAAAAGAGCAATCCATTATAGACTAGAGTCATCAGAAGGAGCTGAAAGAATTATCTGCTGGTTGAGAGTTGGGGGTTTTTTTTCTTTTTTTAATGCATGGTGTTTGGTACAAGATTGTTAAGCATTTTTAGATGAACACTGGACAGAGTGACTCAGGCTGCCACTGAACTTCATCCATCTCCTCATTTACACCAGCAAATACCACTGCCCTCCTGTCTCACAGAATAAAAGGGAAGCACACAGATTCCTGCACTATTTACACAGAGAAGTCAGAGGTGTGACAAGACCTTGGAACTGGCATCTTGCCAGGGGAATGCTCTTCCCAATGACCTAGAAGGAATGGTTCCACAGTACCCTTATCTCTCTCACTTCAGAAATTTGAGGGTGACAAAGTAGCCCTGCAACTTTTAGAGTGGCAGTAGCAGGCAGCCCATAATGACATGGCTTTCAGTAGCAATGGGATTCTTAACTTTTCTAACATTCTGTACTAATGGAAATCTGTAGTCTAAGCAAAATGCAGCTTTTCTCCAGAAGATATCTATCTGTACTTAATTTATACCCACTAGTTGCCTAAAAAGAAGTTTAAAGTAGCACAAAGCCTCTAATGCCTTTCTTAGTACTCCCTTTATAGTAGCTTTGGAGATGTTTTTACATTTCAATTTTAGTTCCTTCTTTTCACCTCTGCAGCATGGCTAGATTTGCCATGAAATTTCAGGATGATACATTCATGACATTTAAAGATTAAATATTTGGTGGAAACAAACCCATTTCTCCAATTACAACCCTTTCATGGCTTTAATATTCCTCGAGCAGTACCATAGACTCATTCATGATTCAGCCCAGAATCATCAGGGAAAATGGAAGCTACTTATTTGAGTCTTGGATTTGATCCTTGGTATCTTCTATCTTGTGAAAGATGCTCTAGAAGTACAAAGCTGCATAGTATTTGTCTCACAGATTCAGCAAAGCAGGAAGATTTTCCAATTTAGTTATACACAAATGCTCAGTCACTGAAGCCAAGCAATACTTTTAGAGATGTAAACATCTGCTACATACAAGATAAGAGATTTATTACAATATCTATGTAGTATATATATATAAAATACCCCCAGTGCCTTATTGACAAGGAAGACATAGGTCCTTCCTTGGCTGTCATTCTGCTCTTGTTGAGCAGCACTTTATTTTAGACATGAGCCAACTGCAAACAGCAAGACCTTCTGTGACATGTCCATTATTCTGATTGAGGGTGGCAAAATCTAGTCCAGAAGGAGAAAGTATTTTATGAAGTTTAACAAGAAAAAAAGAATAAATATTTTTTAAAGAAAAAACCTCCTGTTTTAGCTGTAAAGATACTTTACTTTTACACAGTATTTTGTTTAATTTCAGTAAGACAAGACAGTGATAACATGATTCTATTTATCTTAATTTCACTTTTAATATGTTGTCTAAACTTCCATTAAATATGGAGAAGATAAACTTGCTTAGTTCCTAAAGCTATAAATTACAGTAGCAAGAGCCCTTTATCGTTTGAAGTTAAAAGTTTACATCCTAACTAATTTTAAAGAATTTCAGATTTAAATAGGGATTTATAAGGCAAGCACAGAGTGTGAGATGCCATTCCCAGCCAAAACTTACAGCATTTGTTCATAATGGCAGAGCCAAGTGGCCGGAGCGGTGTAAAATATCTTCGCTCTGTTTTACTAATTACTACACGTCTGCCAAAGATACAAGCAGAGAGATAGGACTTCAAGGGATGTGCTGGTGTTAGACTGCAGAGTCTCTTTCTGAAATTAGTGAACATGAAAGGAATGTGTTGCGAGCTCCTATCTACTGTTTATCTGTGAGGGCCCAGCAGATAGTGAGCTTGACAGTGAAATTCTAGCCCTGAAACTGATGAAATGCCAAAGTTTCCTTAGTCCCTGGGACCGCTCAGTGTATCTTTTCTTGCTTCATAAGGGAGTGACTGGTATTTGAGCACTGATAACAGCAATCTTTCTGGTGGTGCCGAGTTAGAAAAGACATTCCTCAAAAATAAACAGCAGGACACAACTACTTTCTTTTTTTTCCCCTGTGCTAGTGGCAACCCATATAAGAATCAAGTAATACATCAGTTTATGGAGCAGAACAGTGAATTCTGTGCAGATCTAAACATCCATTGCAGGATGAGAAAATTTCATTCACTTTGATATGTCTGAAGCCAGAGGTGAGCATGGCAAATGAGAGGAAATGTATTGCAAAAACGTTCTATAAAATTACTAGAGCCACAAAAAGGTTCCTTTCTATGTAAATTTGCACAATTGTGCTTAGGAAAGTTTATGACAACAATACTTAAGCTCTTGTCATAGTTAAAAACATACTCCAAGTAGAAAAATAAATTATATTCTTTGCTATATGTAAGTACTGCAATTTAGGTATCCTTACTGTTCTTTGTCTCACACATACTGTATATAAGAAAGAAGATTTTCCTGCTGGGATTTGGAGTTGCTACTCAGTGGTTATTACTTGTATGTCCTCCACATCTCCAGCATTATCTTAGGAGAAATGTTCAAGTACTAGTCAGTAGTTACTTTAAATTAGTGAAAAACCTCCTTGAACAAAATATTAAATATTAAAATTTGTTCATCTCCTATCTAGTCATGTACAAGTAGGTAAATAATATTTAGCTTCTGAGATATATTTTTTCTCAAATGCTTTCATTTTTCTGTCTGAAAAATTGCAGCTTGTTCCTCCAGTAACCAAATTTTTAAATATTTTACCCATGGCACATCAACCCATGCCCTTGGCTTTACATGCAGACCATGAAGAGTTGGAGGGAAGATCTAAAAGGAGGCCGTATTACCAGACCAACTTTAAGACTGCACGATCCCAGGTCCTGAAGGTGTAATATCATCAGGTTGATCCATCTTTCTGCTGCAAACCCAGCTCCTCACCTCCACAGTGAAGTAAAGGGACTCCAGGAAGTCGCCATCATCTCCCTTCTGATTCGTTCCCAAAATTTCCTCGGTTAGTCAGCCTGTGTGTCTACCTCTCAGGCATGTCGAAAACCACTTGCTGTATCTCAGGGGATCAGCCTTGCTCACCCATCTTCCACCTGAGGAGGCAGAATCTCCGGTCAAGTGCTCATAACGTGTTTGTCCTGCACAGAGGGACAAACAGGCCATCTAGTCCACTTTGCCAAACTGAATGCTGATAAATGCACCTCAATCAACTTCTTCTAGCAGGTAAAAATTTCATCACTGATAACATGGAATATCTGTAGGCATTGTCAAGTGTGTTTAGATCAAGGATACCCATAACAGTAGATCAAGCTTTCCTGTGTCTCGATGTTTTCTTGGAAATGGATGTAAAGGGTGATGGTAATGGCAAATATAGGTATAGATTATCTGAAAATGCTCATGTCAGATACACAAGAAGTTACATGCTCATTTCTAACACCATTTGTTTATTCAAAAATGGTCCTGGAAAGTTCTTCCAGCTTGCTTTTGTAAAATATGAATTTAATACTGAAATATTGAGTGTGTGTTTGCTTTAAATGTTTAACACAGGTTTCAGCCTTTGACTATGTAATGCTGCCCTTCCCCGTACCTTGACAAATCAAAAAATGCATTTCCATAGTAGAAGTAGAATTAAATAAAACAAATATTTTTATTTTGTTTAGTTAACTGTAAAATCACACATACAGAGAATTATTTCACTGCAGAACAGGCCAGTATCTGACTTTATTGAGCAATGACTGTACTTTGTCATTCTTTTCAATATTCTTCCCTGGGATGAGGTCCATTATAACTCTTCCAATTTGTCTCTCGATTTTAAGTGTTCAATGCTATTCCTATAGAAAGTGAATAATGCAATTAGACAGGTATCTTTGAAAGCCTCTGGAAGGTCTCTCCATCACCTAAATTTAAGATTGGTTGCTTGTAACTTTTGTTAGAGCATGTGACTCTTAACAAATCAACTTTAATTTGAAAATCAAAATGATAAAGTGAAGCCCTTTAGCCTTAGCAAAGCAAGAATACAATTCCCCACCGATCAGTTGCACTTAATGGTCCCACTCCTAATAAAAATTTTTTTTCCAAATTAAAACCTGTTTAAACCAAAGTTTTTTACTAAATACTGTTCTGTGCAATGACAATGCATCATCATGAAGTAAAAATATATCTTTTGGCTGCACATAGCCACCATCAAGCCAATTTTATCAAATGTAAAATTCCTTTTCCATACTAACTTCCTGGCACAGTAGGTCTTTAGGTCTTTAAGTGGAATTACATGAGTATGAAAATTATTTGGAGAAAGAAGGAAGAAATATTATTATGGCATGCAAAGACATACATACATCTAGGTAGAGTTATACATATAGTAATGTATGTGTATATATATCATATATAGATACAAACCCATATACATTTATGCAGATACTTATTTTTTGTTGTTACAGCTGGAAAGGTTCACATAGCCAGACAAATGTATGACCAATGGAATTTTTAGCAGCCAGTGATAATATTTCTTCAGATTATGAAACTTTCTTCAAATGCCTAAAAATTAGGAGTTTATCAACATTACAAAACCTTAATGACAGAAGAGCACCTTCAAAAAATATCTGTTCATTCATTGGCAAGCATTTATCATTTTCTGTGTAATTCAAAGCTTATCCGCTGGCAGACTCAGCAATGTTTCCCGACAAAAAGCACAACCTTTAAGCATTTACAATTTTGTTATGTGTCTTCCTGCTCCTCTTAACTGACCTCTAGGTGAAAATATCAGCAATTTATGTCAATATGGAACATGATAAATTTAATGCACAGAGGTCTATTTTATTTTTTCTATTTGAAACTGAATTTCTAAAGTAAGGTCACAACTTATATTTCTAAAAGAGCCATCATTATGTTTATATTCATAAGCAAATTTATTAACACATTTACTTTGCTATTTGGGTATGTGAAAAGAACTTTATCATTAAACTACAGAGCTAGAGATAATTAAAGTGTTGACATAAACGAACAATCTGTATGAAAATTTCTATTCTTTCAGAAAACATTATTTGCAGAAGAAAAACCCAAGAAAAACCTCCAACAAATATTTGAATCTCAGAGCCCTTGACCAAAATGAAGCTTTTCTTCCTCATGGAATATACTCTGTATTTAACACATCTGAGGAGAAACCCGTGAGAGATTGATCTTTTCCTTTTCTAAATGTAGTATTTCCTCTCTATGCTGATCAAACAGTAGTATTAGCTTAAATTTGCAACTAAAGTGGTGTATAATTCAATTCACTGCAGTAAGTCCTACTTCTAAAGCATGAAGTTCCATTATTCTTCTGAAAAGAATCTCCTCTATAGAAAAATATGTTTAAACTGTACCATTTGATAGTATTTTTATATACTCCACCAATTTTAAACATTTCCCAAAGGAATGATGATTTCAAAACCAAACCAAAACAAAAGGATTTCAAGAGGATGAAAATGAGCTATTTTTGCACAACATTCATATCCTAAATCATCAATTACCCCTGTTACTTTTTTTCCCACTTGCCATCTTCAGACAGATAGTACCAAATCTGCCTGTAATTCATGCCACGGTTTTGTGGTCTCTACTTCCCCCAGTTTTATGTGCAGTCCAGAAGGCTCATCAAGGGTGCAAGTATGTCTAAGGGACGTAGCAATAAATTAGACAGCTGAACTACTTCTGTTGTAAGTTGACCTAAGTGGTGTCAGCACTTTCAGGAGTACCTTTTCCACAGTGGTTACGTAGTCAGATTTTGTTTGGTGCTAATCTATTACCTGGTAGAAGGGTAAGTGTGATGTGTGGAAAATAACTTCTGTTACTTGGTGGGAATTCCAGAACGTTTTCCTTTTAGGACATTAAGATCTGCTAACTGGAGAGATGCAAATGGCTTTCTGAGTCACTGCTCTCACCATCAGTGAATGGGAATCAACATTTTTTAAGTGCTCACTGTGTCCTTCTGTTAAGTACAATTGACATAGCCTCTCTCCATTTCAGACATCTCCAGAAGCAGAAGAAACTCAATATGTGAGTCAAGCAGGAGAACTAATTTTCTCTCAGGTTATTCCTTATATAAATATAATTGTGCATGATGCCTTAGGATTTTAGCTTTTATATTTTCATCTATTTGTAATCCTGCAATTCTTTAGTGTATAACTTTTAGCTCCATATAGAGTCTTAGCAACTGCTTTTCCCATTTTTGTCAGACACAACAATTCCTTTCTAGGCCTGAGAATCAAGGACACCTTACTGTTTCAGGCCCCGAGAAATGTAAAAAAAGTGAGTTGTGGGGGAGCAAACTAAGAGAATGGGACTGCACTGGCTGAAGCTGTAATTGGACAATTAACCTCTGATATGCAAATGGACAAAACTTATATCTGTCCGAAAAACGTGTGACTGTGTCCATCTTGGGTGTAGTCTCTTCAAGACTCCTGCACTGCCCAAGGTGTACCCTGTAAAGGCCTTTTCATAAATACCTACCCTTCATCCTTTCCCTCTGTCTAGCCTCTGTTCCAGGTCAGCCTCTACAAGGCATCATGCAGACTGTCGTTAAACTCTCCAATCCTGCAAACACTCACAGCAGCAGGGACAGCTCATTGTTTTTGCTGTGACAGCCCTGCAGTCAACAAGCCCTTGTGGTCATGAATTCTTGATTGAGAGTTTTCCTAAGATAAAGCAATTGAGTTTAAAAAGCTATTGAAAAAGCAGGCAGGAGAGTATTGCTAGAACTATGAGCATGTTTCTGGAAAGAGGCAGACAAATCTTCCAGCCTCTCTAGTGCTCTTCCTAGTTTTCACTCCTGATCTGCATACAGTGAAAATAATCTCTGCTTTGGAAGAGCCATCGGTACCTTAGTCTTGTTCTGGTAGAGAATTCCCAGCTTCAAATGCTGCTTTGCACATCTCCATTCAGAGGAATACCAGGCAGCAAAAGCAAGCATGGAGCCATGGTTCTGTCCTCACCTGCCCAGTGGCCGCCTGGCTGCAGCAGCAAAGAAGGACAAAGGTGCTCCGATTCACAGCAGGCAAGGGACCAGCATGTGTAACTGAGCCATAATGCGGCAAAGCGACACTGCCCCTTCAGCATTCTCACGGCCTTCTGAGACCCCTCTCTCCTTAAAAAGAAACGAGTGCAAAAGTGGTGCTGTATGAGGCAGGCTAACACAGCAGAGGGAAGATGCCTACGCAGAAGTCTCTCCAGAGAGATGTAAGGTTTCCCGAGGGTGGTTTGACCCCACCTTAAGATAAGGAGATAAAGTGTCTCTGGAGATGCATTTCCCTCTCTGTCTACACAGCATATCTCAATGACTGCTCTGCATCATTTGCCTGAGTAAAATGACTAAGGTGGGGTGAGATGAACTCCATCTTTGCTGTTGAGGCAGTTTTGGGGTTTTCAGTGTTTGTTCACCACCTTTATTCTCAGATTGTCGTGTAAAAGAATTCCAGAGAATATTTTAGTATTATTTATTTCCCATTGATTCGTACACCGTGGGAGAACATGAACTTTGCTTTATTGCTCCCAGCAGCAGCAACAGTAGACATTAAAATGATAATATATCCATTTTCTGAGGCAAAGAAAAGTTGTGGACAGCTAGCTATTTAAAATATTTCAGAAGACAATAATTCTCCTAGGGAACCTTGAAAAGGCCATAATTACCAGTCATAGATTAGGATTTAAGAAAGCTACTCTGTTGTTCCCAACCCCTGAGACTGGAAAATTGTTTTCCCTTCCACATTTGTACTAGTTATTAGAGGAAGATAAGAAAATATGAAGCAGAGTAAACATAATGAAGTCTCAGGTTGCAAAGAGAAGTAGAGTGAAACAGATTCTTTACAGAAGATGTCAGCTTTTTCTCACAGGAAAAATAGTTTGGGATATAAAATACAACCTGAGCACTAGGGAAACTGGTGTGACATTTCCTGCTCTGGCAGAGATTTTCTGTTTGACCCTGGAGAAATTCCTTGACCACTGTCACAAACTTTGGCATTTTATTAAAACACAAAATTTTTCAGTCTAGCTGATTACTGTAGAATTTAATAATTTATTTTAAAAAATAAAGCCGGTAATAAACTTCAAGATTGCTCACAACTATTTTTACCTTGTTGATTTTCAAGCCACTTTCCACATTATTATTATAATTATTAACTATTATCATTATTATTATTATTGCTAAGACACTACATTAACAAATGTGACCTTTTTAAGTAATATCTTTGGGAGAGGATAATGATTTTTGGTTTTTGCTTATTTTCTTCTTGTCTTAATTGGTATAGTTTGAAACTGTAAGGTCAGGGAGACATACACGTACAAATACCATGAAAAGTTAATGGGAGTCCTTTTGTGTTTGTGTGAAAAGTTAAAAAAGGCTGACACTTTGGGGGCATATATTTGTCACAATTATGGGTATCAGAGTGAGGATGCTGCAGAAGTGCAATATTCCTGTTGGGAGACCTTTGCAAAATGCCTAGCAAGTGAGGACAGAGCGTTGCACTTTCAGCATAAAGCATTTTTATCCTTGGAGGTGGTAGCAAAGAGAACCCACTGCTGTTTGGCTTTGCTCCTCAAAAAGGAAAGGATCCAGTACCATCAGTATTTACTCTTGGCCACTGAATCATCACACCATCATGAAAACAGAGCACCTGGCCACCCTCACTCACCCTAGATGAGACATGCTCTCCTGAGTCATGCTCTAAGAATTGGTTAGTGTTTGCTTGGACTGCCATTTCCAAAATGGCAAGATCTTTCTCCTGACCTTTTAACTGAGTTGAAATATTTTTTCTTCTACATGGCTCCCAGTTTAAATTGTTTGTTTGATCGGAGTCTCTCATGCTTTATCCTTCAGGATTCTTTTGCTTCACTATATACATCTCATAAGGCTTTTTACGACCATTAATAGATTTATATCAGAGAGCATGTTTAGAGGGTTTTATCTCTAAATTCCCCCAATTCCCTGCCACTGCTGTTTTCCCTCACACCTTGACCCTAACCAGTAGTTTAATGCTGGAGAGGGTTGTATATCAGGTGTATGCTTCTCCTTGTCCACAGCCCTCCTCTTCCTTGGGCCATAGGACCTCCAGTCACACAAAGATTCTATCAACTCCCCTAACCCTCTGCAGTTTTGAACACTAGGGCCAAAAACAAGGGCACTGAAAAACAGTGCAGTCACCTTGTAATATTTAGTATTTCTTCCTTTTCCTTCTCCTTACCTGTTTAGATGGCAAATTCTGTGGTTCTCAAGTTTTGTCTACTGTAAATCACCCAATGCATTCATCTTATTAATAGGGATTAAATAAAACTATTGAATTTGTAATGAAAATGAGTTCTAAGTAACATTCTGGAGATTTTGACAAAGCAGAAGTATACACTTTCCAACCAACCATGGGCTCCACTGGAGTTACAGAAAATATGTTTTGGTTTTGTGGCTTTCATATCGAAAAGGAGAATAAAAATGGAAGAAGTATAGCATTTCCGTTGGTGGCTTAATGTCAGAGCTAGTGAGTCCTGGGAAGCAGTAATTCTCTTAATCTCTGAAGAAAAATATTTAGTTAGAATGGGATCTATCTCGCAGCTGCTGTCTCATTTAGGCCCAGATATCTTGTATTCTCTTGATGACAAGAGTTCAAATTCATTTCATCAGCAAGAGGTCAGCTATCACAACCAAATGGGCTGATATCCATTAGCCTCATTGTGTCACTCGAACTCCTTGTTGTCCCAGTTTTTCAATAGTGATAGCCTGGGCTGGTTATCTGCCTGCTTTTCCAAAAGCAAGCCTCCTGTATTGCTCTTGGATTTTCTCCTAAAACTGAGTCGGAGGACACTTGTCCTGTCTTCCTGGGACTGTTCAGGAAACCTCTAAGGAATCTGTCAGCTAAAGATCACCCAAACTTTTATCTAATTAATATTCATTTACACAGAGCTAAGTGATTGGGCAAAAGCCTGTTTCCATTGAAATCAGTAGAAAAAGTCCACAGCTTCACTGTCAGAGAAGACAGACAGTCAATTCACCATTACTAGCTATGTGAATACCCCAGCTCCCCAGGCAGCCCTGGTCCCCAGGGCATGATGGGAGTCATGGAGCAGAGACAGAGGCAGCATAGACTCAGGTATGTCCTCCCAGACCCAGTGCTGCTGTGCTCCTGCCTTCCTATAGCCATTTCCACTGCTCCTCAAGGACTGACCAGTGGAAGTGCACCAGCAAACTAGTCCTTGATCATCTCTGGGCCTCCCTGGCCCTCCATTACCTATTTCCATCCAAGCTGTGATGCTTTGCAGGTTATGGGACATCCTTCCCATGGGGGTGACCAAGCAACAGGGCTGGGGTCCCAGCAAGTACCCTTTTTGTCGTGCGACTTATGCTCCTGTTCAGTGCCCTGCAGGGTACTGTGTAGCCCAGGGGCAGGGTCCTGAAGATATTCTCACAGATACAGCGCTTCCTCACGCAAACTGTCAGTGTTTACAGCCTCATGGCCTCTTGGTCTTCCCTTAATTTCTGGCTTCTCATTATTGAAAGAATGTGTTCACCTCTTTCTCTCTCCCGCAGACTGACACAGCAAAGATTCCCTGTGTCCCTTGAAAACAGTGAAAATGGACGCCATCCACTTAACTGTCATGGTTTCTGAGTTTATGTAGTACTTCATCACCACAATCACAGGACTGAAATTAGCCAGCAGTTATTGTTTGCATTATTACAGGCAGCCCACAGCTAGGGAGTCAGTATGTGGTAGCCAAAGTATGCACTTTGCCACCAATCACAGGTGGTGACAATACAGTGCACACTTCGCTGCCTGCTGTCATCACTCTCAACAAGACATTTCAGTGGTGTTGAGGTTTGAAATCAGATTTCAAGGTGACAAGAGCCCTCAGGATTGTGGAATTTAAAGACAGTCTTTATCTTTAAAGCAGCCTATACAGCTAACGTGCCATATTTGTGTTTACGCTAGTGCTACATCTGTAATCCTTAAGATTTGCCAAACTGATTACAAGGTAGCCACAGGGGAAGGGAAAAGGAAAGAGAACAGAGAGATTTAATCAGGGCTCTATTTCCAATGTGTTGTCTATTAAAAACAAGTTCGCCTTTGCTATGTGAGGACTGCAACACGGCAGATCTGTCTGGTGCTCTTGTGGCACTGACATGTTGAAAGCCACATCACAGGCACGTCAGTTCCCCGTCTCCACAGGGGAGAGGCTTCTTTCTTCAAATATCCTCTCCTGCTTTTTTCTGTGTTGGTTTTGAAGGCTTTCACCTCTTCTGTTGCTATTTTCAAAGGGTGGGAGGAAAGATAAGGTTACAAGGCAGCATGGACATGGTTACATGGTCCAGCCCCTGGTGAATGTGCAATGGCACATGGAAAACCAAGGGAAGGGAAGGGAAGGGGAGGGGAGGGGAGGGGGGGGGGAGGGAGGGAGGGGGGGGGGGAGGAGAGGGGGGGGGGAGGGAGGGAGGGGGGGGGGGAGGAGAGGGGGGGGGGAGGGAGGGAGGGGGGGGGGGAGGAGAGGGGGGGGGGAGGGAGGGAGGGGGGGGGGGAGGAGAGGGGGGGGGGAGGGAGGGAGGGGGGGGGGGAGGAGAGGGGGGGGGGAGGGAGGGAGGGGGGGGGGGAGGAGAGGGGGGGGGGAGGGAGGGAGGGGGGGGGGGAGGAGAGGGGGGGGGGAGGAAGGGAAGGGAAGGGCCAAGCAAAGATGCAGTTTTGGAATTAATCTTTACTTTCACTTGTGAGAATTCACACCCATAACGGAATCACACAATAATGGTGAAAGAAGTAACTTCTTCAAAGGAGTGTCCTGGTTCCTTGTAGGTGCATTTGTGTGGTACATCTACATTTGCTTCCACTGTATGGTGCATTTTGTCTCCCATGGGTGGATCTGGCCCACTGAAGTGTGGTGGTGCTCAGGGACAGTCCAGGCTTGCCTCTGTCTATCTGTCAAGAGAAGATGACTCTAAGATCTATCCATCTTATAGAAATCCGTAGGCTCAGATACTGAAAGAAGAGTTTGGGAAGGTGGGACAGAGCAGAGAAAATAACAGAAACTTTGTTTTAAACATTGACATGTTACTTTTTGCCCAGGATACAAGAGAAGTGATAATAAATCAATTAACTCTTTTGCTGATATCTTTGACAGCTCAAACTGGAATAACTTGAAGCATAACAAGGCATTTTATTAAATTCATTTCCACTTTTTTTACAGTCCATGGTGGGACAGAGCAGCAGAGCTGATCTCAGGGTGCTCAGGTGGGCCAGACTGTTCTGCCCTGTGTAGTTATAAAGCCTCAGTCTGTGAGCACGTCAACAGGAGACTTCACTGCCACTGAATTTCACCTATTCATCACTGAGGCTAGAAGGATTTCTCTATGAGCAGAAGTAGTAAAAATTGAACTTTAAACATAAATGAATGTCTATATTTCATTGGGAAGTTAGCCAGGGGACATACCACTGAAGTGAAGAGCCTGTTAATGATGCAGCAAGGCAGAAGAAGGTAGTCAGCAGTTGCCAAAAGTTTTACTGGGGAAAATGTGCAAAAATCCCCTTAATCTGAAGTGCCTCAGCACTTTGGCAATGAAATTAAACACAGAGCAGCAAATTGTTGTCCTTCACTTATCTCTGCTTCTAATTCAGTCATTTCATTTACTCTGTATTTGTGTACTGAGCATTTTTATGGGGATCTGCGGGATTTAACTGTTACTGGTTTGGCTGCTGCACTTAATGTCATGCAGCAGCACCTCACACATGGGAATAATTTTAGATATGCTTATTTTATACAAGTGGATATGGCTTTTCTGTTTGCTTTGTCATAATCTGGGGTAGCTCTGAAGTACCAAGATAACTGGTGCTTAAGGAAGAAGTCAATCCCTCTGCTCCCTTCAAGCAGAGTCTGTGCTCTGTGGTGGCTACTGGGGCATCTGGTTTGTCTTTAGACACCAGACAGCAATATAGGGTCTTGTCTTCAATCTTCCTCCTTGAGATGCCTTGATGCACCGTGAGCTCATTGAATGATTCTTCCTAAACAGAAGAAAGGAGAAGGCAGGATGCCAGCAGTGTCTTCAGTGACTTGGTCATTCAGAGCACGTTTAAATGACTTTGAGTAACACAGAGTTGGCTTATTGCAGTTTCCAGAATCAGAATTAGGCCATGCTTTCAGAGCACGGTCAGCATCCCCTTGTTTAATGTCAAACTGTACCTGCTTTTCGTTTGGCTTAGTGAGTAAAGCAACGCTGGCAGCAGCTCACCTGTGTTGGCCTGCTATGCAGTGGTCACAGCCAGCACTTTCTTGTAAGTGACCCTGAAGTGGAGTGCAAATAGTGATATAAAAACCTGTGTGCCAGCTTTGAAAAGTTAAAGAGACATTTTCACACAGTCTCAGACTTGGTTAGTGTTATAAATAGCAGCAGAGTTAGGTCACCATGGAGTCAAAATGAAACTCAGACTTCACCTTGCTGATCAGCAAAAGGAGGCCATTTTCTCTTTGCACATGCCTTGCTAATTAGGTCCTGTGTGAGGCTGCCTCTGGCTACCAACAGCCTCATCACTGCAGCCTCTGGTCACTCTTCATTGCCTCCCAGTGTCCTCTGGTGTCTGCACTTCTGCATAGAGCCTCTCTGCAAAGTACCCTGAGCAAATCTGGATAAGAAGGCTAACTGCACCCTTGGAGAACTGATGGACTTCAAAAATATATATCTCAAATTCTCTAAGTAATGCCAAGGTAAACTTTCACTTCCCATGAATAGATTTGACCTGACTGAAGTCAGTGGGAGTTTGCTATTGACTTTAGTGGGAGGAGAATTTTATGCCATTTGTGTTCAGCTTCTGCCCATACTTGCAATCTCCTTGGAAAAATGTAACCCTGAGATAGAAAGTGGCATGTGAAACCAGAAGACATTGATTTATTTGAGAAGAAACGGAGAATGACTTAGAAAGTGGAATAATGAATAGAAATGACACATGACCTTTAATGATAATTTTCCTTAGAGAATTTTTTTTCAAAAAGGCAGGTCTCACCTGTGAGAAGCACATGGGCACTGTCTGGCTAAAGCGGAAATTGTTAGTAGGAATCCCTCAGCTAAACATACCAGTACAGATACTCCCAAAACTGCTACATCTGCTTCTTTGAAAAACACTTCTTCCACATCCTCTGCTGTGATGCCAATGTGCACTCTTGGGAAATGGGAAAAAGAGCACTCCAGATTTTCACATGGCAAAGTGGGAATAATGATTCACTAATTAATCCCTCCTTAACAAAACAACAGAATACTTGAAGAAAAGAAAAAGCAGTAAACACTGTTAGGATTTTCTGCAACACCAGAGAAAAATGGGAACCATTCTAAAATTAGGTACGTGTGTGCAAGAGGAACGATATCCTGCAGCATTGCCCAAGATACTCATGAGATGAGCCTTTCTTTAATTGGGATTTGTCTCACACATGTAATCTATTAAAAAAAAAAATTAACTGAACACAAAAATTTGCTTCCTAACAGTGTGTTTATGTTTATCCCATTATTAAAAAATTGCTCAAGACTTACATTATCAACAAAAAAAATACAACCTTTATAATCCTTCTAGGGTCAATGATGACGTTCAACAAAATCTAAGGTTGGTTGTGCAAATTGAGGGCCTGGAGGCACTGAACTTAGTCAAGTTTCTCTTAAGACTTCAAAGCACTCTGGAGAGCAGAATACATGCAACAAGACTGACTGGGTCAGTGCTTCCTTTTTTAGTATTCATTTTCTGTCCTCCTTTTACTGGCTGATTTCCAAAATGTGGGCCAACATCTTGGAGCCTAAACACAGACTGCAGAAAACAAGCCATGCAACCATTGCTTGTTTTGGTGCAAAAGTAATGAATTTAGTCTGGGGAAAAGAAAAGGGGAGTCTGCTTGTAGCAGCATCTCACTCTGTCCTGCACAGAAGGAACAAAACAGTCATCCATCTTATTCTAACATATATAATTTATAATATGTTTATGCTTTTTCTTTGCTGACAACTTTAATAAGTAGTTGCCCTACAGTCTTGAACAGAAAAAATACTACAGTTCTCGGCTCAGGTTTAACCCTTTCCCTCCAGCTTCGATGCAACAACTTTTTTTGGGAGAGGGGGACCGCTTGGGATATTCCTGCCCATCATGCTGATGTTGATATCCCTACCTGATGACAAAGAAACCACCCACCATCGCAGGCCTCTCTGCATACGAAAATTACTGGCCTATCCATCAGTCCAGTGGAGAGGGCTGACAAGACATACTACACTCAAATGTAAAACACATGGCTGCAAAACACTTAGTTTCCTGGCAATAATTAAGAATGCTACTTGGCAGGTTGGCAGCCACATAAAACAACTGCTAGTCAGCTTTAAATTTATTACTTTCCCAGCTTATTGAAATGAAACCCATATTATAAACGTATGTATGAAACGAGGCCTCAGATGATGAAACGACATGCACATAAAGTCAAGGCAGAAGTAAACTGTCTCGGGAGAGCTTTAAAAACTTGCTGTGTCCTAAAGCAAGCAGAGAAAAGTACACCTTCTGGGGTGAGCCACCTGGAAACTCACCTGCCTCTCCCAGCTTACTGCCATCGAGCAGACAAAATATCAAAAGCCTCAAAACACTTGCTAAATTTTGTGCAACACAAAATGGAGAAAAGCTAATTGCCGTTAAGTTTGCTTCCCCTTTTACAATCATCTAGGGACAGCTGCCTTGTGTGGGATATATGCATGTAGGCAACCTTACTATGCCCTTTGCAATTACTGTAAATGAAATAAAACTGCTGCTGGCCACATTTCTGCTGTCTCTGTGCCATTTTATCTGGCTGGTATGGCCACCCATCCCAGCCTTACAGTGCTGGTGATCCTCATGATCATAACCCCTTCTTTTTGCTGATCAACAGGCGTCAGCTCTGACCTCCCATAGCCTCCATCCTTGTTGGTGGCCCAAACAGCTCAGTCTCTGGCCATCCCACTTCATGAGCCAAGCTCTGCATTCCTCAGCTTGTCTTAAAAAAATTCTGATCCATCTTGACTTTGTTTTGTGAACTTCTGGGAATGAACACAGGCTGCCAGGGAAGGGGACAGCGGCTTCTCCCACATCATTTGTGAGTCCGTGGCTGTCCTGCACCCAAGGGCTGCATGGCATTCCCTGACCTCAAACACTGGAGGGGAACCCATACTACTCTGGGTGTCCAGGCAGTGGATTCAACTGCAGCACAACAGTGCTATACATTTGTTTCCTGCTAGAAAAGAAAAAAAAAGAAAGAGAATTTACGATTATCTAGCGCCTGCTTTTAAGGGTCCTGAAATGATTTCAAAATTTAGATCCAAATCCTGTAAACACTTTGCCATATGACTGACTTGACTTGCATGAAGCAACACTTGCTGGCTCTCTTTGAGATTTCTTGTAAAGAAAAGCTGTACATGTGCTAAAGTGTTTGCAGAATCAGCTCCTTGGAGCTAAATTCTTATTTTGAATACTTCCACTGCTCTTCCTACAGTCACTGGCCTCTTGGGGACATTCAGGCTTCTTCTAGGATGGAAGAGCTTCGGGTGTTTGTGCTGCAGTAAGCCAATGCTGCGCTGTTTGCTGCTCTGAGACCTTCCCTCTGCCCTGATGAGAGGATCAGAACAAGTCTGCCTGCACCAGGACTGGCTTTCCTGGTGAGTGACTGTTTCCAAGGGATTCGTTGAGCTGACATAACCTGAACTATACTGAAATCAAAGGTAATCTGGTACCCAGAACTACATTAAGAATGTGCCTGATCATCTGTTTGCAAATTCTTGGCAGATTTTCCAATGGAGAATGTTTGTAGCTGATTTACTTAGACCTTAATTCATGTTCCTAGGAATGGTACATTGAATTGTTCCTGAAGAGCTGGTGCATATGGCTTGGTACAGCCAAGAAGCCACATAATCAGCATATATGCTTAGTTAGTTTTGTTACTAGACTGAGACTCAGGGGGTTTTTTTGGTATTTTGGTGGTGTTTTTTGCTTGGTTAGGGTTTATTGGGTTTTTTTAGTTGGTTTGTTGGTTAGGTTTTGGGAGGGGTTTTGTGGTTTTTTTTGGTTGGTTGGTTGGTTGTTGGTGGGGTTTTTTTAGTTTTTTTGGGTTTTTTTGTTCTTTTTTTTGGTTTTTTTTGGTTTTTTTGTGTTTTTTTTTTTTGGTTTTTTGTTTTTTGTTTTTGGGGGTTTTTTTTGCAATAAGTATTTACCAAAAAATCCTCACCTATGCTGGAATTTAAATGAAACCTTTATACCTATTTGTAAAAATTGTATGTGCCAAAATGTTGGGCACATTATAAAAAGCTAAAAAAAATATCAGATTTTGAAAATAATTATTTAAGTGTCCTTTTCTGGGCATGACCACAAGATCCATCCTGAATAATGGAAAATCAACAGCTGTATCAAAATTAGCATGCATCTGTGGAATGTCTTCATATCAGTGAAACGCAGTGTTTCAAAGAGAAATACTTCCATGAAGCTGCTTGTATGATTATATCCAAATAGTGAAGATGACAAGGCATCGATCTTTACAGCAGAAAACAAAAAGCAAATCAGCTCTACATAAATATGCACAGTCATTTTGTCCCTAATAATTTTTTGTTGTCTTTTGTAGTTAATACTTTCACACTATCCCAGAGAGAAGGAATTTCACTGAAGTAGTGAGCGGTTTGAAACTAAGAATTTTGCATCACAGACTGTGAAATAGCAAAATAGACACTCAAAGTCCAAAACACACTATTAGTGCTCTCCTAAAACATTGCTAAATTTGTGTTCTTACTGACGATGTGAGCATCAGGGTACATGATAAGCATAAAATCTCAAGGAAGGGAGCAAACAGTGTCTCCATGCGAAGAGGAGCTGTCTCAGCAGTCATGTGTTAGATGGAAAGGAGTAGGTGCAAGAACAGCTTGGAAGAGAGGGATATGTAGGGAACTGGCAGTAAGATGGCTGAGCACTAAAGGAGTCAAAGGAAAAATTATAGGATAGGGAAAAAGCAAGATGAAAAGGAAGAAAAGGGAAAGGGAAAAAGAGGGATAGGGAAAGGGAAAGGGAAAGGGAAAGGGAAAGGGAAAGGGAAAAGGAGAGAGAGAGAGAGAAAGAAAGAAATAAAGAGAAAGAAAGAAAGAAAGAGAGAGAAAGAAAGAAAGAAAGAGAGAGAAAGAAAGAAAGAAAGAGAGAGAAAGAAAGAAAGAAAGAGAGAGAAAGAAAGAAAGAAAGAGAGAGAAAGAAAGAAAGAAAGAGAGAGAAAGAAAGAAAGAAAGAGAGAGAAAGAAAGAAAGAAAGAGAGAAAGAGAGAAAGAGCGAGCAGAGGAAGATAACACAAGATAAGAAGAAAGTGGAAGGGGAAGAAAAAAATCCTGAGGCTAGGGGTCAAAAGGAACAGGACAACAGAAGATTCACTTGAGGAAAAGAAAATAGAAAAGAGGGAAAAAATAGTGTAAGGCAGTTGTAAATTGATGTGCCTTTTTTTCCTTTCCTTTTAATGGAAGCTTAATTCCAGGATGTAACAGTAAATAAAAAGCACACAAGCATTTTCTAGGGATGCATATACATACACTTTTGTATAGATAGATGCACTTGCACCCAAATGGACATCTTGAGCAGCCTACAAAACTGTGCCACAATCCCTTCCAAAAAACCACAACTGTAAACTGTGCACAAGAACACATGGCTGCAGTAAATGGAGCCCAGTTGTGATAGACAGTTCTTGGCTGCTTAAAGATATTGCCCAGACAGTTTTCATCCCTTCCAGTCAGCCTGCTACAGCACGAAAAGCACAAGAAAAAGGACAAAAAAGCCCAGAGAGGAAAAGTTTGCCCAGAGGCCTTCACAATGGCATAAGGAGGAGAGAGCAAAAAATAGTTGTGCAGTAAGTAATTATTAAACTAGCTACCTGGAAAGTAAAACAAAATAAGGCAGAAGGATGAACAGAAAAACTTTTGGGTGTATAACAAAACCATCCTTGTGTGCAAAGAAACACGGGAAAAGATTGCTGATAAATCTTTCAGGAAGACATTGCTTTGGGCTGGTACGTAGTCGCGCATGTTTAGATGTTACCATAAAAAAAAAAAAAAAGCCCCAAACATCCCCTGCCTCCAAATCCACTACGAAAACAAATGAAGGAGGAGAGAAATAAGGGAAATCAAAGCAGTACAAAGCCAGACTATTCTTTCCCCTTCTTTTTCTTAGACTTGTGCTTAGCTGAAGCACAAGACAGTTTGCTGACGTAAGGGCTGCATTTCTGTTGCAATTCCTTGCTTTGATTTGTGAAGATTTTTTTCTGTTTTAGCACTTTGGTCTGAAATTTCCCAGTAAGCCCCTTCAGTTATGAAATAAAAAGTTAAATCTTTCTGATGAAAGGTGTTGAGGCAATGCTGAAAACAATGCTAAATTAAATTTTTTAAAAGTCGACATATTTTTCCCATTTCTAAATACTAGATCTTGTACTTATGTGTGCTCCTGAGTCATGGTGTTAGTTGGGGGATTTTTTTAAAAGTGTTGTCCAATGTAGAAACTAATTTTTTTTTATTCTGTGAATACTTTGAGTGGGTTTTTTTCCTAAAATTCTTTTGCTGTGGGGATGATGAGTTATACATACTCTCTACCTCCTGAAATTTCTGAATTTCCCCCATCTGATACAGACTCGGAGTCTGCTTTCTGGCAAATTTCCAGCTGCCAACTGAAGTTCCAGTCAGTAATGGCATTCTCTTAAAATATGTCAAGTGTAGAAGTTTTATGATGTACTGTACACACGTGCTACTAAAAATTTGCAGCAGGGCGAGTCATTTGTAATGAACTTTTTTCACTTGTGAATTATCTGCAGACAGACTGACTTTTTTTCCCCCCTAATCTGATTTATTATTTGCAGTTTGTTTCCAATTTCCACTGGTAATTTTTGATCTCCACTTTTTCCCCTCCACCATCTTTTAGTTTTTAAATTCTGATTAGAAAAATTTGAAGTGGGGTCTTTCATCTAGTTGTTTGGCTTGTTTTTTGTAAGCTGATTGGATGAGGTAAGTTGTCTAGGTTTGTATTTCTGGTGGACATAGCCTCATCGTAAGTTAGATACTAGCTTTTCATATGCCATAAAATTTGCTTCTACCTAAGAAAAGACAAAAAGCACAACTCAGGCTAATCAAAACTGGTGCTTAGTTTTAAAAAGGAGATTGTGCTTTGTTACAAATACAGACAGATTTTTTTCTAAATTTTCACAGACTTAGGGTGTGCTAAAAACACAGATGCTGCTATTTGCTGTGATTAAATTGCAGCTCGCAGGGACAGACGTCAGAGGAGAAGCTGCAGAAAGATCCCGTTTTCTATCACAGAGTTGCAGCATCACCCACAAAGACGGCCTCTATACTACTGTGGCTTCATTGGACGTTTGCATTTTCTCTTGATCTGTGTCGGTGAGAGCAGAGGATGCGGGGACAGCCAATTTCCACTTCTTTGGGAGCGGGAGGCAGTGCCTGCCTTTTCAGGGGTCTGTCATGTTATCTACACCAGCACCAGGAGTGCAGCACAGCTGTGGGCTGGTCATTGGCCGGGAATGCAAAAGCAAGGCAGAGACCACGAACGGGGTCCCGTGTTCCTGGACGTCAAGCAAATGTTTGATGTCGAGGCATGTTTTATGTCAATCAAACACATAAACCACTGTTACTGTTACTGGGACTGCATGAGCCCATAAAGATGCACTTTTAAACCTTTAAAAGTAAGGTTCCATAATTACATCTCATAGAACCCTCCAGGTCCCAGGGGTGTCTTTGTGCTTTTAAGATACCCAAGGTGAATGAGGTAAAGGAGAAAAAAACCCTTCCCTAAAGCGCTGAGGGCAGAAAAATGCAAACGCTCTCCAATTCCATGCACAAGATCTCTCAAGCCTTGATTTATTGGCTTTAATAACTGTGGGATTTCTCTCTGCTTTTTGGCTCGAGAAATTGAAGCCATGAGGTTGTGAGACTGTCTTTCTTCCAGAATAATCTGCTCTAGTGCCAGTCACTGGGGGAAGCCAGCAGGCTCACTTTATTTGAGCTACAGGATCCTCTTTTTAAACTTCTTTTAAATCTAGCTTGATCCTAAAGCAGCCTCCTTTCACAATAAAAAGGCTTCTTCTGGGCAGCAAAAGGTGGGGCTTTGCCTTACACAAAGGTGCGAGTGACTCGGCTGTGGTTGGTGTTGTGTAATAGTTTTATGACGCCACTGTGCTTCTTTGTGAGCAAGAGAGCTGAGCTTCAGGCTGCCGCACTTTCCTGGAGGCACTGCTGTCACTGTGCTGGATTTCTTCTAGAAATCTCCTATCAGAGAAATAAATTATAAGAGGAATTAGACTTCTGAACTTTGAGGAGATGTGCAAGCTACATATTTAAATCAGATTGCTCAAGTTCTTACTGTCTACTGCCTTTTGTCATCTCCCCACCCCAGCAGACACTGCTGCCTTTGAGGCAGAACCCCTCTGTTTCAGGCCTGGCCACAGGGCATGGACCTCACCTCCCTGCCCGTCTGGAGGTGGAGGGCAGTGCCCTGAGGCAGCTCCCACCAGCTGATTTCACTCTGCTGCCACATCTCCAGGGCACGGGATCATCTCCAGCCACATGCAAGGTGTTCATTTCTTGCCCACTGGGCTTTGGCAGGATTTCTCCTCTGCTGGGGTTTGTTTCCAACTGGACCTGCAAAATTCCACTTTCGATTTTTGCACTGACAGTGGAAGGATTTAGAGACACTGTCAAAAGTGCAGGGAGAAAAAAGTTGACAGTGCAGTATAGGGCAGTCACTGGATAAACTACACTCTTTTCCCAGGTATACCTTTTAACTGAAACAAGCCCCAGAGGTCACAGCAGCATATTTTGAAATTCCCTATCAACTGTAACTCACAGGGGTCCAAGGACCAGCTCCACAGACACAAAGCTTTCCACTGTCTTCTCCAGTGTGATGTGGGCAGTTAGCATTGGTTGGGAATTTTCCAACAAAACGTTGTTATAAAATGCCAGGTCATTTGCCCCAGGATTTTCATTAAAAGAAAGGTTTCTGAGGTGTGACATGAAAATTTTGAGCAAAACAAGAGAGCACATGGCAAAATAACTTGCTTTTCAGGGCACTCCAACCTGAACTGCATGGAGTTGAGCCTAAAAACTGTATTTTTCATATTACAGGTGAATTTCCAAGCAGCAGGCTTGAAAGGCAGATGTTAGCTTCTTTTTTTATGGGGAAACAAAGCTAGTGGGTCTGAGTGCTGCAGTTATTAGGATTCAATAAACCTAGGCCTTCACAAATGGGAAAACTTTCCTATCCAGTTCTCTAATGAAAAGCTTGAAAAACATTCTGTAAAAAAAAAAAGGTCTAATTTGCATTTTGTGTCTGTGCAACTGTTTATTTATATGTATGATTATCTGTTAATAAAGGAAACAAGAGGAGGAATGAATTCTAATCTAATTGTACATTGTTTTAGGAGCGAAAAGAAAAAAAGAAGAAAAAGCCAGGAAATTCTAAGCTGAGGTTCCCAGTTGACAGTACATCTGTCATTTGTATCTTGATACGCTTTTTATTCCCCATGACAACAAGAATTTCTCTTAAGGAGGATTCTCTTTAACTTTGAATTTCCTGATTTTTGTCAGGATGTGGAACAGTTTTAATGCTCTGCATGTAATGAGCAGTTTTAATCTCTTGGTTGGTAATTGGAGACTAGCCTAACATTATTTTACACACCCCTACACATTTCCAAGTCAGTATTTTCAGGGTTGAAGCATAACTAGACTTTCCTGAGCTGGCAGTAACACTTTGGCAGAGAGATCTGGGTGCACTGTGCACCTTCTTTTCCCCGCAGGAGGGCTCCTCTCTACTTGCCGAGCTGGTTTCTCTGGCCCCTGGCTGCTACAGCCTCTCAGGGTTTATTTGCAGTGTGTGATAATCTAAATTCCTCATGAACACCTTCCATCACTTGCTTGCTGATCCGTGTCCTGTTCTTTTGGCTGAATTACATTTTAAAGTCCCTCCTGGCTTCCCTCGGTCGGGTCTGATGCTGTCTGCTATGAAATGACCCTTGTCCCAAATGACTATCACTCATGTTTGCCCTAAAAAAAATACAATGTACCTATAGTGTTAAAGCAAATAAGCCACATGTCATATTAGCAAGTATGTGCAGTTGAAGACCAGCAGACCAGAAAAGACCCACCTCGTATTGTCTTATGATTAATATTTAAATATTTCTTCCCTCAGAGGTGGGAACTCAGTCGGATACGGTCTGTGTGGCCCTTTCCCACCAGTCCTGAGTGACCAATAATTAATTTATGCTGAATGTAATTACTCCCTTGTTAACAGTAGTTTTTCTGCACTTTCTCTCGGTTGGCTCTGGAGACGTACATGTTGAGTGTGATGTATGACTCCTGGCACAGAAGGAAACCCTAGTCCTGTGAAAAGACATAGATAAAGTGAGGCTGCTCCATTACTCGCTAATGAATTTATAGGCTCACCGCTCTTATCTGAAGTGCAGCAGAGAAAAATTCTTAGAGGCTATTAGTGTAGTCTTGAAATAAAGATATTGGGACTTGGGTTTAGCCATCCTTCTCTGTCCTGTCACTTCAATAGGCACTTCAAAACAACAACAACAAAAAAATGTTTTTAATCTAAATGCAGGAGAGCAAGACAGACAGCTGCTGTGGCCTGGGCTACACATTTGCCAAGAAACACCAGGGCTGGAAAAGCAAGGAATAATGAAAACACTTCCCACGTGATGATCCATTAATGGCACATAGGCGTGTGCAGAGCTGCGCAGTGCAGCAGGGGATGCATTACAGATCCTGAGCTGCTGCAGCTATTGTGTTTCAAAGCAGTAGTCATGTTAATGTGGTGCTGGCAGGCAGACGTGAGCCTTTTTGGAAGGCGCTGTAAGAGCTTCCTAGAAATTAAAGACAGAAGGGGCTGACGGATCATATACCCTGTTCTCCTAAATACTGCAGGCTACTAGGATTCTTGCAAATATCTTATACCACTACCAGTTAAGGCAAACATTTCAACCTTAAAAACATGATCTCCATGTCAGCAGCAAAAGAGATCCAGGACCTGGTGCCTCCTGGATGAGAGTCCCTTGTGCTGGTACCAAGAAAGTTTAACAAGCTCAGACAATCCTGCTGGACAAAAATTATGCCCTAGACTACATGGGTAAGTAGAAAAGCCCCAAGACAGTAAGTCTGGTCTAGAAGAGGAATTCTTCATCAACTGAAAGGTCAACATGCAGACTTGGACTTGCGGAAAGGCACAACAATAGTGGTGGGAGCTTCACATGCCCATCGGTGAAGTGGATTATCCACTGGAAGCTGTATGGAGAGGGAATCAGGAGCTTAGGAGCTGAACCATTGAAGGGGAGAGGTGGGGGGAAATCCTGATGTTATCACACAGAAAACTGCTTGTTTTGGCACAGGTGTGGGAAGTTTCTTGAAGGCAAATTAAAAAATTACATGTGTCGGTAACCAGCTGCAGAAACCTGTATTTTAAACCGTAGGGGGTAACAAAGGCCCTGTTGCAGTCTGCTGGGTAAAATTTGATTTATACCAGTCAGCAGACCCTAGAGAGCTAACCTGACACTCCCGCACACTGAACGGGGTGGACGAGAAGATCCCTAGGAGGACGGTGGGAGGGTCAGATGACAAGGGCTGTTGGCTTCAATATAAGTTGAAAAGAGCAAATGTGAGAAAATGTTTACAGCGGAACTCATCAAAGCCAGCACTAAGTGGTTATAGAGGAGGCAACAAGGAAAGGCGTTGCTCCAAGGCTGGCATTGGCCAGTTGGGGATGCTTTGTCTAAGAAATCATGTAAGAAGGCAACGGGTCAAACAGGGATTGTGGCACTGGCCTGCATATCTCCAGCGCTGTTCTTTTGGTAATATGGGCAAGCAGGGTCAGAAGAGGTGGTTAAAGCCACTTTACCCTCCTGCAGCCAGAAAAGCCATCTCAACTCTACAACTGTATTTTAGAGAGAGTGACCACGAAAGGCTGTTGCCAGGTCTCAGAGGGTCTGATCATGTCATGTGTTGGCCCAGCCACACTCATATGGTGGAGTGTGAGGGAGACCAGATCTGCACTTCAGATCTGTTCTCCCTCTCTTTCTCTTGTTGCAGACTTCCTCCTGGTTTGTCTTGAAGAAAATAGGATTTGGCTTCTGCACAGCCTGGAGAAGGGGCAGGTTTTCTCTGTGGGCTAGCGGGGATGGAGGAGGTGGGTGGTCGGAGGTCTCAGTCGGGGCATCCCAGCAGAGCTGGCAGCCCTGGGGCTGCTATGAGCCTGCCTGGCAGGACACAGCGGACTGCATTTCCCTCCCTTCCTCATGGCCTGGCTTAGTGCACAGGGCTCCTGACCGCAGCCGCGGCTTTTTTCACGGAGAACAAAGCCCTTTTTATTTCTTTTTTTTCCTTTGGATTTGGCTGTTGGAAAGGAGCTAGAAACTATTTGCACCAGGAAACACAGTCTGAAGAATGAGTGTGTCAGCCCGAATCTGCTTGGCAGGCCTTCTCTGACTGCCAAAGTGAGGCGGCAGTGTGTTAGGAGGCCTGCTAACTGTCAGTGAAGACAAAATGAGTAGCTGTGGATTAATTGAGAGCTTCTACTATTGTTTTTCTAGAAGAAAACTTCTTGCTTCTAGGAAAGAACTGAGGATGGTGTTTCTGCTCAAGCACACATTTTTCTTCGTTAGATGTTCACCAGGTCTTCTGGGGTTATACAAAAATGTATGGAGATTTCCAGAAATGTTTCTTTGCCATTGAATTCTCATCAGTACAATGCCAAGTATCAGACTGGTCAGTTTGCTTTTGGAGACTGTCATAATTATATAGCCCACAATTATACAGTATGGTCATAGAATCACCCCAAGACAAATTAAAATGTTTCTTTAATATAAAACATGAACACACTACTGAGCTGGATGTTTTAGCAGAAAGAGAACTGACTTCATGTTCTGAAGGGAAAAGACTTGCTGTAATGGATTGTCTCTGGTGGGCAAGGAATTACAAAGCACCTCCTGAAAGACAGGGGCAAGCACAAGTAAAACAGGGTAAAGCCCACCTGCTCCCCAAAATCGGGCTTAAGATTTTTTATCATCCAAAGCAGAGATCACAAGGAATCAGATTTAAATCAAGGCAAATCCTCCTTCACTAATAATGAAGGCCTCTGCCAGGAAAATTCTGTCTGAAAGCAAAAATCCATTTTGCGCAGCCAAGAACCCATGTACTGCCGGCAGCAAAAGGTTTTGGCATCAAGGTCCCGAAATGGGGACAGCTATCTACAGCATAGGCTTTGACAAAAGAGAGGCAGTATATATTTTAAATTATTTTATGCTGGCAGCTTTCATTTCTTAATCTTTATAGCATGTTATATTTGTAATACCACAGTTTCTGCTGTGCAACTGCTTAGGGAGAAGAAATGGTTCATTTGGGTAACATGGGAACTCTTTTAGCATTGCTCTACATTTACATCTAAGCTGAATGTGCAAGATATTTTTAAGCATTAAATCTTACAAGAGGAAGGAAAAGAAAGAAGAAAAGTTTTCCTTTTCACACCACACCAGATCTAGTTGAGACTGGATACATGGAGTAAATACCAAGAGTGAAATTCTAGCCCCATTGAAGTTAATGGCAAAATTCCCATTGACTTCAGCTGGGCCAGGATTTCACCCTTTGAGTATTTCCAGCTCAACCAGAAGCAGGAAATACTGGAAAGCTCTTGACAGAGCCTGTTCTCATGATATTTCCAGTCCAGATTTTCAGGCCCTCTTACTCTGCATTGTTTTGATCACACAGTAAAATAAGAAGGGTGTTGGGAATATGCTGTGCTAGAAAGACTTCAGAAGGTAAATGTAGAAATAGAGATGAGATTGAAATTAAAACGGAAAAAGGATGAATGAGGTGACTTCATGTAGAATGTGATATAGTGAGTTTTGGGTTGACTTTATTAGCTCTCTATTACACAACAGAATGGTTGTAACGTTCTGTGGAAATGACATATGAGCTGGTATACTACATTTATATAATTTTCACTGAACATAACTCCTGCACAATGTGGAAATCAGATCTTTACCCCAAGTTGCACTGTGGTGCTGGAGCTGCACACAGTGCTTTCCCAGAGCTCCTCAGTGCTTCTGTTGCAAAATGTCTCAGGAAGGACCAAAGCTGCAGAATATAGTAGTCTTTCATGTACAGGTTGTTAAAAGGAAATACAACTGCTCTGACCTGAAGGCTTTGGGCAGGAAAGGGACTCTCTCTGCCACCATCTATTGGCGAACAGGGGAAAGAAAAATGTCTTAAATGTCATCCCAGAGACCTGCCCACACCCCAGCTGCACAGATGGTCCCCAGAGAAAAAGTTTTCTCCTTTTAGTTGCAATATCACAAAGGTGACCTGGCAACTCAGAGACTGCATCCGCACGCATCCCTACCCAAAATCCCTCTGTGCATTTCAGAGAATTGTCCTGCACCAGTACCTCAGCCCATCAGCGAAAGGAACAGGAAAAGAACATTATTTTAAAGGACAGAGTTTAAGGAAAGACACCCAGAGCAATGTTTGGCTTCAGTTGTGCCTCCTCCTGTGCATCCAGCAAAACTTGCTATTGTCCCAACATGAACACAGTGTCTTCCTGCCATGGTGTTGCGCTTTGCGCCTTGCTGCATTTCTCATGGTTTTCCTAAAACCAGACCTTAGGAACTGCCTGCTTGGCTCAAGTTTTCATCTGTGTTCCCGTAGGCCACAATCCACCCTGAGTGCTAGTCTCACTTTCTTCTTGAAGGTGTGGCTACAGGATTCATGTTTCTCTTTCCCGCTCCCATCTTCCTCTCACTCTAAGAACTTTACTTTCTGTGGGAAACTTGCCTTTGGGATGGAAACACAATCTCTAGCTAACCACAGGACTATTTGTTACAGCGGAATAGTCAGTTCAGGGGCCTTTGGATATTCTAGGTGTCCTTAATACCCCTCACGTTTCCACTAATTTTCAATAAATGTCATGTTCCAAAAATACCCATCTGTCAGATAACTTTCTCCTAATTACCCACTAAATACAGGCAAAGTCAGTATGCCAGGGTTAGTCTCAGGCAAACTTAGGAAGCATTTCCTAGGCAGGAAGACTGTGTCTGCCAGAGCTCACGTCAGGATTTTGGCCTTCACTAGCCACTGAGAGTAGCCATGGTGGATCTCACTGGGTAAAGAGAAGGCATTGATGGTGAAGCACATTTTGTCATTTACTGAGTTACTTCTTTTCCAAGTAACTGGTACAACTTCTAGAACATTCTGTCCTGATTTAGAGATATGAAAAGCCAGATTCCCCTTTATCAGAGTAAGATTTTTCTGAAAAATAATTGTGAAAAAGTAATTGTGTTTTTCTGTTTTCATTTGCCTGTCTTTCAAGCTTCCAGCAATTTGTTCTGGCCATGCTTTTCTTTGGTTCTTTAGTATGTGGCGTGTAAGTAACCCACCAGTTTCTCCTGGTGAAGGTATTACCCAGTGTAATCAAGTGGCTTCTCAGTCTTCTTCTTGATAACTTAAACAGATCGAATTCTTTGAGTGCTTCAGTGTGGGGCGCTTTCTTCAGTCTCTGAATCATTTTTATGGCTCTCTTCTGCACCTTCTCCAGTTTTTCAATATCCTTTTTTATAATGTGCACATCAGCAGCCCATACGGTGCTGCAGTATCTGATTAATAGGCTGTAGATACATTTCTTGGTGTGTTTTCTGAAGCCTACACTGAGTTCCCTTTTACCTCGAGTAAAATCTTTGTCATTCCCCTCACAGGCAGGAGGCTGATCTGCAGCAGGCTGGGGCAAATGTTCCCTGCCTTCAGTGTGATGCAGCCAGTCATGGGCTGTCTCAAACCCAGACAGGGAGCAGACCCAGTGAGCACAGAAATATGCTCTGGTTCACAAGCTTGGCTAGAGGTTGCTTCTGTTAGCTTGGGCTCAGATCCAGGCTAACCTGGTGACACAGATTTTGGGCAGAGCACAGGGAGAGCAAGTTCCTGCCTGCCAGAAGCTTATGGAGAGGTTCTTGGGGGGTTTTTTGTCTTAATACCAAGGGCAGAGACTATAATCTGTTAAGGTATTTAGTGGTGAAGGCACTTAGGAGAAGAAAATCTAGGGACAGCTATTTAGTGAGCCTAGAAATGTTGGGCGAATAAGCTTATTTCTCTTTAAAAGGATGCCAGGTTTATTGCTGCTGACAGCACCTGGCAAAACTCTTACAAAATTGCATAACGTGAGGGGAACTCCTTGATTTTGTTGGTAGAAGGCTTGCATGAAAGGATTTGTCAGTCTGTAGGTTCAGAGTACACATTCACTTATTTAACAGGGCAGGATGACATAAGTGCTTATTCCAATGAAATCCTGCCATGCCTTTCATTGCTAGAATAGCCTTTAGTTTTTTCTTATAGCTGNAAAAAAAAAAAAAAAAAAAAAAAAGGAGAAAGAATTGATAGCAGCTATTCTTCATAAAAGGTACAATCCAAATGTGAGAGAACAACACAACCCATATGTGAGAGAACAGTCACAGGGCTGTCAGAAAAATCATGTGGAAAAACCTCTGGTTTTTAAACAGCACAATTAGAGATGAACAAGGTACCTGGAGAGCAGATCCCAGCTGCCCTTTTCCTGCATGCTGAGGCAGACATGGCCTTGTGTGGTTGCTGTGCCCATCCCTCTTGAGACATCCATGGCACAGCAGCCAAGGAAAAGCCACATCTCTAATGAGAGTGTCTCCTCAGACCTCATCTGCCACACCTGCTGCTGCAGGCTGTAGGCTGAATTTAGAGATGCAGGACAGGGCCCTGAAAGGAGACAAGGAAATGAAGTAAGACAAAAAGTGCTTTGGCCACACACAGTAGGGTGAATAGTGGTTCTGATTATGCTGATGAAAGTCAGGAGTCTGAGGAGAGCAGAGCACCCTAGGAATAACTGAAGGAGAAAAAGGGACATGTATGGACATGTTGAGGCAAAAGGAAGAGCAGGGAGCCCAAGCATTGAAGGGTGCCCTCCAAGAACTGGAGAGGCCTGAGGCAGCAGTGGGCTGCTGTGGTAGTGTTTCTCGTTAAAAAGATTTAAGGAAGGAGCATTCCTGCCCAGCCCTACAGCCTGAAGTCTGTGGCTCTGAGGAGTGAAATTGACTTGCATCCATTGCATGCCAACTGCAGGGGTAAAATAAGGAAGGTGCTCTTTTCCTCTGACTGAAAAATATACAGTAGGCAAGAGTGTGCCTTAAAATACAACCACAAACTATGATAAAAACAGCCCGAAGCCAAAAGAAAACTTTTTTTGATGTGGAGGCCTCTATTAACATAAGAGATGAAAACCAGAATCTCATCTGACCAATCTATCCCCCATTAAAAGCCAGTTTCAGGAAACCCAAGTACTCCCCCTCACTGGGAGGGCTTGGGCCCAACCTGCCTGGATTAGGAATGCAGCTATCAGCTCAGGAGATGAAGATTGATGTGCTTCTCATCCTAGATGCAAGGTTTAATACGAGGGCATTTTCTGTGGGCAAGCGAGATGCTCAGTCAACACTGAATGAGAGGGAGCTCAGGAATAGCTCTGCCTCTGCTGTGCTTTTCCTCTGCAAGATCATTACAGATGGAATTTCTCCTTCAGTGCACTCCCAGACAATTTGCTGATTTTGTCCAGTCCTCCTTAGTTAATAATTTATTTTCCTCTCAGATGTTTCCTTGCACATGCTTGATGCACCCAAGTACATTCCTGAAAACGTCTACTTTGCTGGTCTAGAAAAGTGTTAAGAGTATTGAATGATAATATGGGACTTAGTTTCTTAAAGTGAGCCACAATGAAGGTATTGGTGCAGGATGTTGGAACGCTTGCCTGTGAATGATGGCGGGGATTATACTTTTATTTGTGATGCATAGAAACAAATACCTCTGAAGGCAAGACCTGTGGTCATTGGCAAGGAGTCACTTTAGCAGCTCCCCTCACTCTTCATTCAGGTGAAGAGGCATCTGTCTCTGCTGTGACTATCACCTAACAAATGAGGTAGAGGCCTTGCACAGGGCAGCTTTAAGGTGTTTGGGATTGGGGTGCCATATGGGACCTCAAAGATGCTTGCTGAGTAGAGAGATTTGGAGCAAAATCTCATGCAACTAAACCACGGTTGTTACAAACAACCTCATAGGCTTTAGATAACAGAAGTTGTCTTTCAAACCTAGGTTGCTTGGTTTTTAGAGAGTTGCTTAAATTTAATCCTTGTCTGGGTGGACTTTGAAAGCCATTTTGTTTAGGGAAATGGTCAATTTGATAATTTTGGTTGCATCATATTTCTGGAAGAAGATTGAGAGCCTTTTAATACACGTGATCTGATTTAAAAAAAAATTCAAAGACTTCATGGGAGGTAGGTGGAATATTTCTCTGTCAAAAAGTCATAACTTCCAGACATATTCAAAATGATTTTTCTCTTTGACAGGTTTTTATTTTAATGCTATCAAACTGAAAATATTCTTCTGTCTCAAGACCTTTAGCCTGAATTTAAGAAGAAAACTTTTATTCTTAGAAAAACTATCATGTTTTCTGACAACTTTTACAGTTTGAAAAGAGAAACTAAACTCTTCGAAAGGAAAAGGATTCTGCCAAATCTTCCCTTTTTTTTTTTGTATCAATAGTCTCAAGGTTTGACTTGGATAGCTCTTTTTTATTATTTCTCTGGAAGAGGCCAGACATTTTTTTCCAAAAACATATGCATTGCTACTAATAGTTTGGCTTTGATGCAGCAGGATTTTTCAATAAAAATACCTGAATTATTCCAACAACTATTAAGGATATTTATTTGCCTCCAATTCTCCTTCATCTCTTGAACAAAAAGCTTTCAAAACTTTTTGAATGCAGAATGAGTTCACAGCTGGCCTCCTCCTGCTGTTTGTTTTTAAGAAATAATATGTGAATATTGTATTATTTGTAAGATCATAATGCTCAGATTATGGCTGGCACGGATTAGTGCCATCACGAAAACTGCCAGCATGCTCTTACTCAAGCCGAGCACCTCAGCGAGTCCTGCAGAGAGGCATGTGAAGTGACTTGGAACTGGGGCTTTCTAGATTTCTGCTTACACTTCTTTAATTTCATCATCGTGTGGTGAAAAAAATAATTCTGTTCAGGAAGCTGTGACATGATTGAGCTGCTTTATAGATAATGTGATGATTGAACCTGGAGGCAAACATGGCAGCTGAAAAGAGGGTTCTGTGCATTTGTTTGGTTCTACTTTGTTTTAAGATTTTTTTGTAAAAAGGAAGACTTCAAGGTCCTGATTTACAAGGATGACATGTCTATGCAATAGCAGTAATTATAGCTGGAAAAAGTAATTTATCATTTTAGCTCCAGAAAGGCTTGATTTTATAATCCTCCTCTTTCTCATCTGGTTCCCCCTTCAAACTTGATGCCTTTCCAGGAGAGACCATTTTTTTGTCTTTTTTTATAAATATTGTGCATCCTTTTTTTACTTTTCAAGGACATGCGTTGTCTTACAAGTTTGTGTCACCAGTAAAAATAATGCCGTCACTTCTGAAAATATTTTCATTTTCTGACATGTACGGAGGTGCCACAAAGCAGCGCTGACAACTTCATCTCTCGCATTCCACAAATCTTATCAAGATATATCATCAGAAAACCGCACGGGCTATATCCGGGCTCTGACAAACCTGAAACATGGCCTGCCAGCCACAGATAAGGCTTGAAATGTTGGTCAGTGAAAAGGTGATAACAGCAACAAGGATCAAATGCATGTACAACTTCACCTTTAGACAGCTGTGGTTTTTGGCTGAGCCACGATGTTGGAGAAATCTTTGCTCTGCCTTCGCGGATACCCCGACGTGCTGCGTGCTGCAGGTCGGACACACAGCATGCCCACAGCAAGGGCCAGAGGTAGCCCACGTTTCGGGAGAAGCCTTGTGCAAATGTAAACCTCATGGGTCACGAGGAGCGCCAAAAAGCTCCACTAAAAGCCTGGCGCTTTGTTCGAGGGATCAAAAGGATTGTGCTGCTTTGTTCTTCCAAACGTGCAGAAAAATTGCAAAATGCCGCAACAGAAATAATAAATGCACCCCATCCCTTCCCCCTGAAAACCTCCTACAAAGGTCTTGCCACCTTTTAAGTCCTCAGAGGAAAAATCTGAAACAAAAATAAAACTACTCAAAACCATTCCACTAAACAGTAAACTGGCTCTGTACTTATTTTTGGTTAATCTTGGGATTTAAACATATCACTATTATAGTAAAAAAAATTGAGTTCTTAAAAAAGAATTTATAATCATTTGCTTAATGGTGCTTTCCCCATGCCATCCATTTCCAAACAAAGCTTAGTTTATGGCTATCATAAGAGATTATGTTCCCTTACAGTTGCAGTATTTCTTCTATAATGATTTATTTTAAAGGGCTTCACCATGATAGCTCTCCAACTTTGTTCCTTCCTGTATATCACTGTTCAGGGTCAAAAGCTGGAAAAAGGGCTGGTCCCAGAGGCCTAACATATTTCACCAGTGGAGACTCTGGCTTTTCACTTCTCCTTCTCTCCTCATCACTTTATGCTTAAAGAATAACAGATGTGGAAACATTTAGAAAAGAACTAATTGAATTTCACATAACACAATTTAGCATTGTTTGAGGAAGTACCTAAATCAACAGCACATTTTCTGAAAGGCCCAGCGTTGCCTAATTAGAACACCAAACGTGTGACTAATTGGCCACACTTACACCAAAGGCTCTGTCGCAGATGAACGGCTGCCTATTCATCTTAGCTAAACTTAGGCCAGCGGTTTGGCTGTGAGGTAACTGTGGTTGTTTTAAATGAGCTGTGCCAAACATAACGGGGAAACTCAGCAATGGTAGGAGAACAAATCCATGTAAGAGCAGAGGAGTAATCAGGACGCTTACGCTCCGGCAGCACCCGGAGGATTACCAGGAGATTATCAGCACATAAATTATTGGATTCTTTGTGCTCTGTAATTGGGAAACTTAATAGCCTGCTCTTTATCATGTCTACTCCATTGTCTTTAAAAGCTCAGCATCTAATTAAAAAGTAAACTGATATTATCAGGAAAGGCTCCACTCTGCCCAGCTCTTGCCACTGCTGGGTCTGTTTTTTGCATGCAACAGGATGCTTTCTTTTCTTCCTTCTCGTATTTATTTCTTTACATGCCTGCCTTCTTTTGGTCTTTCTTTTTCTCATTCTTTCTTTCTTTTCTTTTTTTGCTTTCTTTTCTTCCTTCTCGTATTTATTTCTTTACATGCCTGCCGTCTTTTGGTCTTTCTTTTTCTCATTCTTTCTTTCTTTTCTTTTTTTGCTTTCTTTTCTTCCTTCTCGTATTTATTTCTTTACATGCCTGCCGTCTTTTGGTCTTTCTTTTTCTCATTCTTTCTTTCTTTTCTTTTTTTGCTTTCTTTTCTTCCTTCTCGTATTTATTTCTTTACATGCCTGCCGTCTTTTGGTCTTTCTTTTTCTCATTCTTTCTTTCTTTTCTTTTTTTGCTTTCTTTTCTTCCTTCTCGTATTTATTTCTTTACATGCCTGCCGTCTTTTGGTCTTTCTTTTTCTCATTCTTTCTTTCTTTTCTTTTTCTTTCCTGCCTTCCTTCCTTCCTCCCCTCCTTGGCAGATCCAGCCACCTTAAAGAAATGAAGAGCACTGTGCTAAACTGTTCCCTACTGAAACATGGCATTAGTGCTGTGAGGATGCTTGGTTATGCATGTTGCTTCAGGAAGTCCCAAGGCTGGCTGCTGAAGTTTTTTGATTGTTTCTTATAAAATGATGTATCAACTTGAAAATAAGCACAAAACCTGTGGGATTTGGGGAATAGGATTAGATGGTTTCATCCATACCTGCTAACATCCCCAATTTAAATAGGATCACCAGATCTTTTATGAACAGGTTCTGAGAAATCCAGCACCCCAAGATTAGTGGCTTTGTTTTCCGTTTTTTACCATTAACACAGCCTTCCCACCTCTATACCTTCTGGTACCTCAGAAAGATGTTTTCTGTACCCCAGCACAATATCCCTGGAGCCTCCAAACATGACTGCTGTGGTCCTGGTCACATTCTTGTGGTGCCTGGCATGGGGGCAAAGCTTCCTACACTCATAATCCCCATCCTATAAGCAGCTGAGGGCTTTTTGCCATGTGCTGGAGAGCACTCAGGGGAGATGCAGCCAGGACCTCCTGCCCTGCCTTGCTGCCCCAATGTACCCTCCACAGTGTAGCCTGCCCTGGCCACCTGAGCTGGCTGGCTCTGCTGATCCCAAGTACTGGGAGGAAAGACAAGCCCTGAACAGAGGACTTTGTGGGGAGGTGCACGAGGCAGCTGCGTGTTTTGTTTGCCTGAAGGCCTGAAAGAGCTCTCATGGCCTGCACAACCCCTTCTGGTCATGGTACTCATACACTCTACTGGTTTGAAGGAAATCTATTTTTTCGACTCGTGCATCATGTAAATAAAAGAGAGGGTAGAGCTGCTGAGTTTGCTAAGGTCTTGGTTTACCATTTCTTGAGTGGTAATTTGAGGATTGCTGCTGATGGGAAAGCTGCTCCAGAAAAGCTGAAGCTTCCAGAAAGAATGCAAGAAATATTGTGCAAAATGATGGAAGTTTCAGATGGGCGCAACAGCTGTCTTGCTCTGAAAACCTACCTGCACTTCTTAGCTATGTGCTTTTTCTCTTGGTGGGGTTTCTTTGCCCCACCTCTCTCTCCCCCTGACTTAATTTTAAGGACACATGTTGTCCTTTCACATAAACTTGCTGTATTAACAAAGGTGAAAACAGCACCAGAATGTCAGTACGTGTTGCAGTGGACAAGCTCCAATCTGGGTCCCACAATGAAGCTGTAGGCAGCCTTGGACCTGCCCCAGCAGAGTCTGAGAAGCTCTGAGAGGAGAGATGAAGCCTGTACCTGCCCCACGCAAACAAAAACTGCCCAGAGAAAATGGTTTTCCCTAAGAAGAAATGACTGCAGATTGACAGGGAGGAGAGAGTGATTCTGAGTTACGCCAAGTTCATTTCTGGGGTAAGGGTCCATTTTTTTTTCCTATGTTCAAAAGTGTTATTTGGCTGGGATAACTAGTTTGTGCCACCTAAGGCAACAATAATGGAAATGAAAATTTTATAGGCCACGAAATTAGGAAAGAACTTTAAGAAACCATCTAAACCATTGTCCTGTCCATATCTAGGTAATCAGCATGTAAATATTTGCTTAAAAGCCTTCTGTATCAGGCCTTTACGATGCTTGCAGGTAGCAAGGGATTTTTAAAAATATTTAATCTCAAACTTTCCTGGAAGTAGTTAATCCTTTTATTTTTATGTCCTATCTATCATGGACATGAAAATCAGAAGCCTTCTTCCTCTTTGCAGTGGTGCTTTACATATTTGAAAATCATTGGCATGTCCTTTCTTCACAGGACTAAACAACTCCATTCATTCATCTTTCTTTAGGGGTCATGTTTTTTCTAGACCTCTGGTGGCTCCCTTTGCTTTCTTCCCTACTCTCATGCCATGCAACTGTGATCTGTCAGTCTGTAAGCAGTGTCAAAGACTGGAGATCCCAACCCACCCAAAGATACTGAAGGTGTGAGCCCACAGGTGCCCAGTTAGTATCAAATAATGAGCCCCAAAATTATCTTTAATGATGCTGAAAATTATTTGTCTTCAGGATGCTTAAGGCAGAATCCTTTTTTTTAAAGTATGTATCTATTCTGTTTTTGTTGCTCATACTTTCAGCCGAAAGCAAAAATCTGACTCCACCTAGTAACACAATTCATTAATAAAGTCAGTCTTTGATAAAATCTGTCAGATAAATAAAGGCATGATATAAATACATATTTGTGTATGTGTGCATGCACATGTGAGTCTGCATGTATAGTAAAGCTGTAGTGCTTAAAAATAAACTCTAATCTTCTTGTTTCAGTCACATGGACCAGTTTTTCTGTTAGTTCTGCTGTAGTAATTTGCTTACCACAAATTCTTCCCCATTTATGTGGGAAGAAAGTGATCAAATGTTCAAAGCATGCACAGCAGCAGGAACTAGTTGCACCAACTTTGATTTTAATTCTGCATAATAAAAGCAATCTAATACCTGAAAAATGGAGGAAAAACAGCAGCAGTTAATTTTGAGTACCTGTATTGGTAGATAACAAAACAGTGTTAAAAGCTACAAGAAAATATACTTTCTTATTAAATGCTCACAGGTACTAAAAATATCTGTGAGTCTTCTCTGCTGATCCCCAAGTGAGTGATCCCCACAGAAGGGGTCACTTAATGTGCATTACCTGCATTATACATCACTCCTGGGCTCTGCAATCACTTGAACTCATACCAGCCAGTCACAACAAAACTGTCCAACGCAGAGCAAAGGAAGGCCACTCCCTCTGTCATGTTTTGGGCATGTTTGCCCTGTCTCTAGCTGACAAAGGGTGGGCCATTGCTCCAAGACCCGGCCAGATTTCAGTGGCGATGAGCAAAGAATGGAACTGCGCCTGCTTTTATGAAGGTGGCCTCTCTCAGTTGATGCCAACTCATAAAATATCTTATAATTATAATGATTGATTACTCCCTTGATGAATCTTGACTCAGATTTGGAGCCCAGTAACTTGTTGACACATCATACAGCTTGATCCTAACAATACATGAATAGACACTTGTTCAGGCATACCAGTCCCCTTCCAGGCCCCTGCCAACCTCCTGTCCTACAAGGCTGCCCAGTGCTTTGGGAACCCTCAAAACCAGCTTCCAAAATCAGCAAAGATCCCCATGGTGTGCATACCAATCCTGCTTCTGCCCTTCCAGAATTAAACTACTCCACCCACTTACCTTCTTGATTCAAATATTGTGTCCAAATGTGCATGTATTGCATAAATATCACTTTCTATCACTTAGAATTTGAAACTAAACCTTCTCTTCTTGAATTCAGGGTGGGTGGTTTTTGTCTGTTTTTTGAAGCCAGAAAACGTTTGTTTTTTTTTTTTTTAATCACTTGTAGGCGATACTTCACTTGCTGTTGTTGTTTATAGATGCATCCTGCTGGTAGATGGGAACCAACCATGCTGTGCAACCTCTTGTACCGTATTGGAGACGACTGAAGCCATATGCCTAAGTGTAGGTAGTCACTGTGAGCAGGCACTAAAAAGCTGAGTGCCATATTTACTTGGTGTGTTCTTGATTCACCTTTGGTTCTTGTCCCCTGAAGGGAGAGAACATCAGTTATGTGCTGGTGTCTAAAACCAGCTGTAATTCATCGTCAGCTGCCAGTCGCAGTCGTGCAGTTTTGCTGTTGTTTCTACTCGAGCACAGTCTTTAGTCAGTACAGCATTTTGGAAAAATCATGCATTGCATGGCTTGAACTGGCCACTCCAAGCTAGGCATTCTGCAAATGTGAACATTTCACCCTGTGCATCAGCTGCTCTGCTATAAAATGCAGCGAATTATAGGCCATGAATATTAATTTCAGAGATTCACTGCAAAGACAAACTATTTTGTGTTAATGAGGATGTGAAGGAAGGCAATGCCACAAAAAAGCCCATGAAGAAATGAATAATGCCACATCCCATGCCAAGCATAGAACATCAATTTTCATCAAACTGCACATCATATTGTGTAGCTAAATCCAAAATGCAGACCTAACTAATTTAATTATTATAACTGTAAGGGTGGAAAGGGACTATGTAGCACCCACCAGAGAGCAAAGAGAGGAGACAAGAGTGAAGCAGAGAGGAGAAGGGAACTTGGGACATTGAAGAACATGCAGAACTCCAGTCCTTCCTGACCTTCCACCAGAGAGGAGCTGAAGTTAAACACCGTGCACCCAACCAGTGAGAGTGTGTCTTTATATGAATGTCATTACAACATACAACTCATTGTCATAGCACACTGTAGATATAAAAATTTTCCTGGGTTCAAAAAGAAATTAGACTTGTTAATGGTAAAAGAATCTCCATGAAACATCAAAGTCACAGAGAACTGGAAGCTGGTATACTGCTGTTGTGGTTTTAAGACCAGCTGGCGATGAAACACCACACACCCACTTGCTCAGTCTCCCCTTTATTGTCCCTAATCCCAGCAGAGTGGGAAGGAGAATTGAAGTAAAACCCATATTTTGAGATAAGACCAGTTTAATAATTGAAAATAAAGTAAAATACCATACTAATGGTAAATAATAATTAATAATAATAAAAATAAAAATAATAATAATATTTTTAAAAACCAAAAACAACTACAAAACAAAACCCCACCAAATTATGCACAATGCAGTTGTTCACCACTGCTGACTGATGCCAGACCCTCCTTCCCAAACCTAGACTGGCTATCCTTCTGGGCAACTCCCCCCAGTTTTTATACCGGGCATGACATTCTGTGATGAGGAATATCGGTTTGGTCAGCTCGGGTCACCTCTCCCTGCTGTGCTCTGTCCTACTTTTGGGGTTGTTCTGAGTACCCCCTCATTAGCAGAACATGAGACAAAGAAAAAAAGTCCTTGACTTTGGATAAATACAACTTAGAAAGAAAACCAAAGCATCAACCAAATCAACACCATTCTTGTTCAATTCCAAAACATAGCACTGGAACAGCTACTGAGAAGAAATCAACTCTGGCTGAAATCAGGACAACTGGTGAAAACCGCAATACAAACACCCATCCTGTTGGTACCTCCTGCCTTGTTTATCTACCCACGGTCACCACTAGGGACAAGAAGCTGAGGCAGGGGGAGCTCTGTCCAAATATTGATATCACCATTCTTAGAAACATAGAATCATTTAGGTTGCAAAAGACCACTAAGATCATTGAGTCCAGCTGTTAGCCCAGCACTGCCAAATCCACCACTAAACCATGTACCTAAGAGACACACATACATATCTTTTAAATACCTCCCGGAGCAGTGACTCAGTCACTTCCTTGGGCAGCCTGCTATAATGCTCAACAACATTTTCAGCGAAAAAATTTTTCCTGATATCCGTTCTAAACCCCTCCTAGTGCAACTTGAGGCCATTTGCTCTTGCTTTATCAGTGGTTACCTGGGAGAAGGGGCCAACCTCTGCCTGGCTACAATCTCCTTTCAGGTAGTTGTAGAAAGCCATAAGGTTCCCCTCTGAGCCTCCTTTTCTCCAAGCTCACTCAGCCACTCTTCTTAAGACTTGTGCTCCAGACACTTCATTAGCTCTGTTGCCCTTCTCTGGACTCACTCCAGCACCTCAAAGTCCTTCTTGTAGTGAGGAGCCCAGAACTGGGCACAGCACTCAAGGTGCAGGAGGATGATCACTGTCCTGGTCCTGCTGGCTGCACCAGGATGCCATTGGCCTTCTTGGCTACCTGGACACCCCCTGGCTCATGTTCAGCCACTGCCATTCAGCACCCCAAGGCAGCTTTCTTTTCTTTTTGGCAGGTTTCCAGCCACTGCCCCCCCAGCCTGTAGCTCTACATGAGGTTGTTGTGGCCCAACCGTTCCTAGGTACTGTTTATAGCATTACAAGTGCATCTCAGTGGATTCTGGGATGTTTGGAAAAGGAATAGCACTTTTTTTCTGCATTAGTCACAGTAAAAGCATCTTTATGGCCCCTGTGCACAAGTCATCATGTAGTTCTTGAGGGAGATTTTATGAGCAGAGCTCATTGCCATTTTAGAATAAATAGGTTGGTTTTTTTGCTATGTCCTACTGACATGATGAAGAGGATGTGAATAGCTACTTCTTTCAAATGGAATGAAAACAGTTTCATTTGAATAGACAGGACCAATCCACTTGCTTTGCAGGCTGTGCCCTACTCTTGTTCCTGAAGTGAAGATATTGCAGATGCAGAACTCCTGCTCCATAATGTATACTGTAATGTAAACCAACTGGATTTGTCTTCACTAGCAGGAGGAGATTTCAACAACATATCTAAGCTTAGAGGAGGAAAGCGCTGTAAATTTGGCTATCGTTGCTGATAATTATCCAGAATGTATTTTTGTTCATTCTAAAAATGGCAGATTTAGAAATATTCCATACTTATTCAATAAACTAGAAGTGCATTCAGATATCTGCTACCCACTTCAATCTTCTCTCAGAAGAATTTCCTGCAGTAAAGGGAACAGATGCTACACCCAGGATGATTATCTGTTGTGAACATGTATTTCATGGGCAGCACCTACTATATGCTGATACAACCTCTTTTCTACATTCCTGTTCTATAAAGTAACCAAAGCCTTTAAATGCACAGAGGTGGATGTGCATGAGGTCAGTCAAAAAATGCTCCAGGCTTGTGGACTTTAAGACTGAAAATCAGTTTGGCTCCCACCATGAAACAAAGCACATGATGATAGGTAACCTGAGGCCAATATTTGCAGAAGTTAGAACAGGACACTTTTTGTCTGCTGCTAAAAATGCCAATACTTTTCCCAATGTCCAGTCTGCTGGCACAAGAGATTTCAATACTCATTTTTTTCCTACAGCAGTTGAAGACTAGAACTGATTTATGAAACAAATTTGCCTTTTTCTTCTTTTTTTAGTCATTTTTCATATTCATTGTTGCTCACACTTAACCTTTTGACTCTAATTCCTTAATCTGAATGATGCACACAGAGGCTTTGTTCTTTCTGACAAGTCTTATCATTTTTTATCTCTGTCATCTATTTTTTCAGCCATTAGCTGGTCTCAGGCTCTGTGTATCTATAATCTGTTTACATTCTTCTTCATTATTTAGTATTAGTGTAATTCTTCAGCAATCTTTCTCCAGAGCTAGGGTTTTTTCCCAGCCCTTTGCTTCTCCTGAGCCAAATTTCTGTGACAAAAAGCCCCCAAACCTATCTGAGGATCAAAACATGCTAAACATGTAATAGTGTCTGTGTGCTAAAGCTTGGACTCCTGCTCTAATGTCGTTTAATTTACTAGTGTGGACATAGCCTGTCTGTGAGTTTCTGAGCCTGTGCCTCAATTCTTCCTGCAGTTTACTTCAGGGAAAAGTAATCTAGACATTAATATTAGCAATCCAGCAATCAGGGGTAACTCTGTTGTAATGGATGTTGTAATAAATATGTTTAAAGCTGAGTTTGGATTGCTCAGAGATTTCTAAAAGTTATTTATTTTGACCCAAATTTGTCTGGACTTTATTTATATGTGTAGTGTCCCTTGGCACTGTGCTCAATCAAAACCATAAAAAAGATGTTGGCAAATATTACGTCTTTCAATTATTATCACCTGTAACTTTTGAGGCAATAATGAAAATATTAAATGTTTGGCCTAAACTTCTGACTGAAATTCCCTTGGCAGTTCACTGCATGTCTTCTCCAGCAGTGTTGCAATGTGCATTGAATGACATCCAACAGATGATGTTAAAAAGACATCAAGATCAGGAGATATTTATTCCTTCTAAACAACCACATGACTGTAAACTGCTCACTTCATTAATCAACATTTTGGGTTTTAAAAATTTCTTCTCTGTGTGAAATCTTAGGCCATTTTTCCTCCTTAGTGTTCAAATTCAAACATTTTTCTGGAAATGTGAACCCATTACAAATATAATCTGATTTTCACCCTGACCCCAAAGGACCGAAAGACAAAAATAAATAAATAAAACTCAAATCCATTCCACAGCTATGAAATGGAGGCACACAAAGACCAAAAGAAAATGTATGCACTAATTTGGGGCGCCTGATTTACATTGCTGCAAATCAGGTCCCTAGACATGCAGCAAGCCAACTATATCTCATTACAGCTTGTCTATGAGGGCCTTTTCCCTGAAAAAGACATAGGATAAATTTGTGGTAGAATAACTATTCCAAAATAGTTTTATGAATAAGTAACTGTCGGCACCCATGCAGTAAGAGGTGAATTTAAGCAGACTGCTGAGCACCAGGGTGGAGGTACATGTGCTGGGGCTGGGACACAGCCTGGCTGCTGGAGACGTGATCCTGCAGAGACTGCCTGGTCTCTTTTTGGGTGCACAGCCCTCTTCTCTGCACAGCATCCAGCACTGGGTCCTGGAGGCCCTCGCTTGCTCTGTCATGCACCCTCAGATCCATCGATGCCACCAGACCATCCCCTGGGTACGATGCCATCAGCCTCCAGGCTCTCATGCCCTCTCCATTCTCACCCAAAGGCTTCCCCAGAGGAGCTGGAAATTATGTCCCAGATATTACTTCAAGAAATTATATTAGGAAAAGAACCGCTATTTACTGTGAATATTGACTACAGAAAAGACTGGGAAAATGTATTCTCTTTGCCAGATTCTACAAAAAAGCTGTTCTTTTATTTCAAAAGGAACAAATATTAGCAAAGACGAATGAACATAACCAAAAATGATTGTCTATTCAGAGGAAATATGCGTGGAGGGTAAGGAAATCATCTATGCTGATTTAAAACTGGAGCAATCGCTCCTTAACTATGCAGACTTCACCGCATTTTTTTCCACGGGAACAACAGGAATACACAGTTAACCCTAAGAAAGAGCTCAATAAAAACTGTGGGATGTGTGAGGAGCTGGGGAGGAAGGTGTAGCAGGCTGCTGATAAGCTTCTGTTAGTTTTGGAGATGTTCTTGCTCAGTTGTGTTCAGCAGTGAAACTGGGCAAAAAAATGCAGTGCATGCCAATGAGATGAATGGAACACGCAAAGGCCGGTGTCACCACTAACACAGGGAGGAATCACTGACAGAACAAGAGGACACAGTCTTAAGCTGCGCCAGGGAAAGTTTAGGTTAGACATCAGGAAAAAATTCTTCACTGAAAGAGTGATTGGGCACTGGAATCATCTGCCCAGGGAGGTGGCAGAGTCACTGTCCCTGGATGTTTTTAAAAAGTCTGGGTGTAGAACTCAGGGCCATGGTTTAGTTGATGAGTAGGTGTTAGGTCATAGGTTGGACTTAATGATCTCAAAGGTCTTTTCCAACCTAGCTCATTCTGTAATTCTGTGAAAATATCACATAAGGCAAACAGGGTGGCCTTTAGAGCAGAAAGAAATTAAACAGTAAAGAAATCATGTTCAGACTAATAATAATTTCTAATACAGGCAGGGTGTCCCTCAGCGGGAAGCAATTGAGGAAGAGAGATGCCTGGCTATTAGAAGGACACCAGATGAGTATGAGATGGTTGTGCCAAAAATCTGAAGTAAGTTCAAACAGCTCCTAACATATGTCAGCTGTGAGCTCAGACAGAAACCCCGTGTAGAGTCCAGGGCTACCTCTGCACGTTGCATGTGCTGCTGCTTGCAGCCCAAGATGGGTCAAAGAAGCCTACACTGCACTGGGCACCCCTTGGTAAAAGAGACTGGGAAGGATATCACCTTTCTAGTTAAATGTTGGTCCTAGGACAAGTAGGGCGTTAGACTGGTGATAGGCAATTTTGGGCAGGAAGCAAGAAGGTTTGAGTCTGTTGGAGCAATGAGGTCTGAGACGGATCCTCGCTGCGAGCACTGCAGCAAAACTTCAGTGTCTGAAATGGCCTCTGTTTTGCATCTGATTCTCCCACAGCATCAATGGTAGGGGCTGTTTGAAACGACTCTGGTAGCAACAGGTATGTGACACATCGCTACTGTTTTTGAACCACAAATGAATGCAAGTTTTTCCCCTGTGAGTAGTGAGAAGTAATCAAGATAAGAAAATAATTCTGAGTGTAGTGCAAAACAACACTTGAACATTAACAAACTGCCAGGAAAGCAACGTATTCTTAAGTTTCCCCAGCTGCAGGGATAATTAGGTGAAAAATTTCACATTGCATATGATTCCCTTGAAATAAATACAACATAATTGTGGATGTATTTTTAAAAAGACCCAAGTCAAAATAGTCAAAATATTGTAACAAAGGCTGGCTATACCAACCAGCAACTTCCCTGGTATATTACCAAACATACACACCTCCACAATGATGACAGCTATAAACATCTTATTCCACCCTTTCATAAATGTGCAAAATGTGTTGTCCATCCTTTCCGCAATAAAAGAATGCTGAGGCGCCATCACACGAAAGCCTGTTTTTTTCCAAACAGCAAATGTCTATAAAAATACAGTCCTACATCTCTGTGATAGATAAGAAATACTAAAGGAGCAATAATAATTAATGGCCATACAAGATGAAACTCCAGTTACTCAGACGGCTGTCTCCACATAATCTGTATTTTATACAAAAGGAGAAAGAACTCAATGGAATTTCAGCTGTGACCGGATAAAAACTGCCAACAAAAAGTGATAAGGAAAGTCTAATGTGCATATTAATCATGTTTATAGCGCCTCATTTGCTGATATATTAGCCTAAACTCCCTTTCAAAATACATTTTTGATCACTAGTAGAATCATTTAATACAATCAAACTTTAAATAGGACCAATTAAGGTTTCCATCTTCTATTAATTAAAAGTAATTGATTATGATAGCCTTTGTAATAAATCACAGAGCAAAAGAGTTTGAAAATGTACTGTTGGATGATTTGGATTTTTAATAATGTGGAAAGATTTAAGCCACACACTGTATCTTTATGTGTTTATTGCCTTAGTTTGCATTCCATGTTTTTATTATCTAAGTATTTTTTGGACTACAATTCGGATCCAACTGTCACATATTATGTAAAAAGGCTGCCTGAAGAATTCTGCACATCTTATGTAGGTCACTTCCTATTTCTTTGTATAAGTAAGCAGGAGTAGATAACTAAATAAAGTCTGGAAAAGTGCATATAAATTACACTCCCTTGTTTTCTTTCTATTTCTCTAATTTATATTTTCACCATTTGCCTTTACCTTCATTTCTCTATGGCTCCCAGCAGATATCCACTACACCATGGCATGACTTAAAGGAGGCCTAGCCTTTTGTCATGAACAATTTTTTAGAAGCATCCCGGCTGTCCCCTATCCTGTCTGATCCTTGCTTTGTGCAAACTTATTTGCAATTCATCATCGTGTGAGGCAGACAACATCGATAGCAGCAGACATCTTCCTTTGACTTCGGTAGTCATGGACACTGTCAGCAGGTGAGGGCATTTTTGCCTGTTTGCTTTAAAGTGCCCCTCTTGTTTGTGCTTTCGGTGAATTGATATAATATCTGCTTCACAACTGTGAATGCAGTGGATGCACTGTCGCATTTTTCTGCCTAGAGACTGAAACAATAAAAGAGCAGGAAAGGGAATGATCATTGCACTGGGCAAACGTCCCACAGAAAGCCTCTGCACTTGAACAGAAAGCTTCCCTAAAGAATAAGCATGGAGGGTAAGGAAAATACTTAGGGCTGAGGGAAGCTTGTCTTAGGTTCCTCAGACATATTTTAAAAATGCCTCTTTCATAACAGCAGCAGGGGGATTGCTTGATTGTTTCATACACTTCCTGTACGATTTGCAAAGCTGTCCTGTAAGCTCACATGACCCTCTGCATCTTTCCACGTCTTCCTTTGCATCTCCCTTCCAGCCATTATTAGATTTCTCCAGGGGCACCAAGACTGGCCCATTAGTGGCCACATTCTTCACCACAAATAATTGTCAAATTAGTACTCCCTAAGTAAGTGCATGCTGGAGAATTGGCCCTTTAATAGTTTCTTCAGAAGTAAATGCTTCTTATCACACCAGATAAGACTCCAGGCATTCATTTTCCCCTTGTGTGGAGTCGTTTTTCTGCATCCCATGCTTCAGCGTGTTGGTATGTCCCTGTACGTCGTCCTGTTTACGTCAATGGGCTGCGGTGATTATTCTATCACCACGTTCACGTTACATTTCTGGACAGTTCAAGGTTATGTGATTTACTAGGTAATCCTACTTTTTTTTTGAGAAATTAAGTGTCTCTGCTCTCCTAGCCTTTCACAGAGAGCTGGCAGATCCTGCTGCAGTGGGCCTCCCTCCCACACACAGCCAGCTTGGCTTCAGATGAGCTTGCCTTCCTCTGTACGGGGCCTTTCATTTGTGTCAAGCTAACTCAAACAGACTGAAAAATAAATCTTTTGCCCACTTAGCTCACCTGCATATCTTGCAGGCTACCAGATTAAGGCCCAGCCTGGGATGGGGTAAGATGTGACCTAGCTTTGAATGGAAAATTGTGTGTCAAACTGTCTATCCACCTTTGGTTTCTTTCTAAAGAAGAAAGGATCATTTCACTCAGTAAACTTATTAGTAAGAGTTCAGAAAATTACTGAGCTCATAGTGTGCCAGGATGACTTCATGTTCCCAAATTACAAGCTTATTCTACCGGAACTTTTTGGAGCTTTGATTTCCTACTGATAGCATGATGATGTGCATGTGACCAGTCAATAAGGTCATGCACATTTACACATGCCCTAAATTCAGGAGTTAAACTAAACCTCAGCTTGTCCCAATTCTGCTGCATTGCATTCCTGAGAATGTCACCATTGTATGGTTCATGTACACCACAATATGATTTAACAAATGACAAGCTTTTTCCCTAGATGCTATGACTTCATTCATACAGCTATGTTACTTTTCAAGTGATAACACTCTAATTAGCTGCTGAACTTTGGTATCCCTTGCATACCCTTCCCAGTCCAAACGTTCACTTATCTCTCCAGAAGTGCAACATGACATCCTTGTTGTTTCAGGAGAACACAGTTACCATTCACTGACTGCCCCCACACTATCTAAGATAAGCGTTATATGACATCTTCTAATTCAGAGAAGTGCACAGGCAACAAAAGCTGTCCCTCTGCACAAACTTCTCAATCAGCAAACTCAAAGCACCGCCATCGTATACAAAGTACTGAGTTACTTTGCTGTAACATAGCCGAATATTTAAATCTGGCCCGGACAAGGCAGGGATTCTCTTTCTCTCACATATACAGTGTCTGTACATGTTATGCTGTCATTTCTGAGCAGCAGTAACCTTGCAGACATACTGTGTTATATGCTATAATTTAACCTTTGCAGTCCTGAGCCAAAATCCCCTAAACTGAATTTAGATTGGTTCACAGCAGGAATTCACTCTTTCATGGAACTCCAGTTTCATAAATTTTATGTAAACAGTTTGGGTTTGGTATTAATTGCATGTATACAAAGACAGTTTTTTCTCAATTTGCTCAAAGAACAGTTCTGGCTCCATTTTGTCTGTTTCTTTCTTTGTCCTGTTTTTTACCCAGTGATGAAAAGAATTACAGGAATAAATCTGTACCTCACAGAGTAACACAGTGCAGACGCAGCCTTAGACCAGAGCCTCTCAAGCCGTTTCATGCTATTCTCCACATCCTGTTTGACTAATCTTAATTAGTCCCCTACCAACTTTGGATTTTCCACAATTCTTGAAGAAGCCTGACACTTGGAAAGAAGCACTTCCAAAAACTGCTGTAAGGATCTAGTTCTCTCACTGGGACTGTCTCAGTCTGCCACAGGAGAATACTTACAAGGGAGGAAGAAAAACACTGTGTTGGAGGTTTCAGCACAGGGAATGGGAAACACATTAGTGATATTCCCTTCTAAGACAACTGCTGGAGACCCTTTCACATTTTGCCATCCATAGACTGAGAATTTCTTGCCAGTGACATAGCCCATGAGCAGGACCTCAAAAGTGAGTTTCACAACACATTTAAGTGCAGAACTAACAAAATGTTGAATGAATTCCAGCTGGTGAAAACATATGGCAGATTCTCAGTTTTATCTTCACTATCTTTGTTTGCAAACAAATGTGCATTTGTTCTTCATTTGTTTTTTACCCAGTGACTTCAAATGAGCATCATTTTAACTATAAGTCCCTGGTGAACATACAGTCCCATAAAATCACACCAAATTATATTTCAGGTATAGAAAGAGCTGTTACAAAGAGGAAGAGTACAATCTGTTCTCCCTTCCTTGTGATTTACAAAGCAAGAAGCAGTGGGCTTGTATTGCAGGAAGAAAGAATCAGATCAGACATTGAGAAAACCTTTCCAAGAGCAATGCCAAGAAGAACAGAAGAGGTTGCCTGGGGAAGTCTTATTCTCCATGCCTGGTAGCCTATAAGAACATATTAGATAAAGATCTGTCAGAAGTGATATCAGTATTATTGCGCCTCCCTTTTTGTAGTTTATGATTCTCCTTTAAACTTAATTAATCTTTCAAGTTTTAGAAAGCTCGCATCCAGCTGGAAAATAAATGACCACTCAATAGTATGGTATTTAGGAAGATTTACACTTCTGGAATATTTAAGATTTACTCTTCTAGAATATTTAGGAAATGGAATGAAAAGCTTTGCTTTAAATATAAATGATCATTGAATCTACAGAAACCCACTTGTGAATCTACTGAAATCCATTGCTAGGAAAAGGGACAAAGTTGGAAGACACCATTCTTTCGCTGGTGGCAAGTCCTGTGTTCTTATTGTTCCTCCCAAAAAGCAGAGTCTCAATAAATACTGACGTTTTACACATTCCCAGAAATCAGAAGTTTGAAGAAAATGGATTGTAGCAAGACACTTACATAAAGCTCTGAGCTTTTAGGTTTTTAGACTCACCACTGGTGTACCTGCCAGAAGTGATCTCACATTAGCACCTGCCAGACAGGCAATCCTAGTGGTGTTTCTATTCTAATTGTGTTGTATTTTGATCCTGCTGATACTTGCTTGGTTATTTTTTTCACTTTTGGAAAGGGAGGTCTCAGCAGGCTTTATTAATGTGTCCTACCACCTCTACTAGACAACAAACATCATCATTTTCTATGTGGCTGCTGGCACAGAGCATTTATTCTGCATTTGGGCATAGAGCACGTGCGTACAGCTGTGACTTCCCCTGCGTGTGCAGAGCTGTGAAGCAAGGTTCACAACAGGAGCTGCCTGTGTGCCTGATCCTGCAGTGTCGCAGCGCAGGGAAGAGCCAGCACAGATCTGGTGTTCCTATGGAGTGCTGGTTGATGACTCTTCTTCACCTATGCTGATCATTGGCTGCAATGTTCTTTGCTGTCCTAAAAGCCCTGAACTACCTGGTATTTGGTGTGATAAAGTGTGACTTGGAAAGAGTCCTGAAACAATAAGAAACTGCAATAATCCACAACTAGAGTTTTTAACAGCGTAAGAACAGGATGTGTATTCTCACCAGTTTTATTTGTGGGATTCAGAATGCCATTAAAGCAGCAGAAAAGGAGGGGGGGATTGCTTGGCTTTGCTTTGCTGTTAAGGGTGGATTGGTTTATTACTGCATTCATTATAATTAAAATTCCATAATATACCCACATAAAGGTATATGTCACAGTTAAGTTGATATTTTTCTTGCTTTATTTATGACCACATAAAATATGGTTTCCTGAGCATAATCTCCAAAAGCTCAGGGATTTAAGCTCCACCCCATTTATATATCTTAAACACTACACACAAATGTAATTCCTGTGGCTCCTCTACTTGCTCCCCACAATTCTTAAAAATGGTTCAGGCCAAAGGTAATATGTTTCTTATATGCCAAGTACAACTCAGACAGCATTAAACAGTTGGTTCTATATCTACTATTAGGATAAAAAGTAAATATATATTGGATTTGAGACTACTAAAGCTCAAAATGCAGTCCAAAACCTGTATCTGAGGATATCCTGCATTCATAAAGGGGAAACAAGCAGAAAGACCAGTGCTAGCTCCTCAGAAGTTCCAGTCACAGGTTCCCCCTTGCTCCCACTGTAGGATAGGTCAGAAAGACACATTACAGGACAGTTTTGGATGGAAGACAGTTTTGTGAGTGGCTGAAGTTCTTGAGCAGTCCCACAAAGAGGCTGAGACATCCCTGTGAGGTGCCTGCGGGAGCCTGTGCCTCTGAGATCATGTTGTAAGACCCAACGCATTTTTCCTCAGTTTGCAGAAGATCCAGGAAACTGGAGGGCTTGAAGCCTTTCAGTGCAGAAGCAGGAAGAGGAGGGAATGAGAGGAAGAAAATTCCTTCTGGCCACATGAGAGCTTGGAAATTCCACCAGAGGAAATTAATTTTTTACATTCACTGACTAACACCTGGCTCTGCTGCAAGGCTGAATTTCTGAATTTTTTTCACATCTTCTATGCTTATACAAGAGAGAGGCAATTCTATGCTCTCCTGCAACCAGGTTTTTAAAGCGGACTGTTAGTAAACTTGTGTATATGACCTCAGATCAAAATTTTCAGTTTTAAATGAGGATTTTGACAAAATTCATAGGGCTCGCTGAAGTGAAGAGAGAGAATCTGGAAAAAGAGATTTATGAGAGAGTCTAGATAAATTCATGAACCTTATTTTAACAAAGAGAAAACTATGAAGAAGCTCAGTTCTTCTTTGCATGTAAAGTCTATGATGGCAGGAATTTTTTTTTAAGTCTGTAAGAGCTTACCAGGTTCTAGAAACTGGCAGCTCTCAAAAGATGTTCTGTGACAGTTCACACTGATGTTCATTAACCACTGAAATTATTAATTTGGGGGTTTGCACTGAAATTATTTATTTGGGATTCTCCTTGTATCCCTGACGTAAACAATGGATGGCTGCCTGAAAGATTTTTGTCAGCCAGTTCTGCACTTGCTGAAGAAAGCCTTGCTGAGGGAAGTGCCAAATTCAAAGCTTTGTGCAAGGTAGGTATGTGATATTGTAAGTAATGTATTATTACATATCAGACCCTGCAAATAGTCTGGTACTGAAGATAAGACTCTTTTGCAGTGCAGGTGGAAGATGGTAGCCTTTCCAAAAATACTTTCAGTAATGGGGGTTTTTTTTAGCTCTGTCCCTTTTACTGAGGACAATGAAGTCTTTCACAGATGATGATATCTGACAGTAAAACTGTCAGAGAACGCCCTGCTGATACCATGGCGAGAGAAAAATGCTTAGAAGGAACAAAAAATATTACAGTTCATAGGAGAGAGCCTTGTTGCATTTACCTGAGCTGCACATGAGCCTCCACCTCACTGGTGAAAGGGTGTAAAGACCACACAGCCAATGATAAACTGAAGGCTGTGAATGCATTGGTTTCTTTTCACCTGTTTCTGACTATAAGACAGTTTATCTTGAGGGCAAAATTTGTCCACAGGACCCAGAGTAGATGCTATCTCAATATCCATGGCTGGAAGTTTTCATCAAGAAAGATGCATGATGAAACAAGTCAGAGATAAATGTACCCCAATGAAAGAACTCGAAAGCTCTTCTCCCTTGGCCTTGCTATTGTTCCATTTGAGGCCTTTTGCTAGACATCTGGTCCCTGAAGGTTGAGTGTTAAGGTGGGGAAACCCACCAGCCGTGCCCACATCATGCCTGGGGTCTGGGCCTGGTGTTCTTAGTTATCACTTTAGCACTGATGAAATACTGAATATATTCCTGATGAAATACTAAAACTCTGTTCCCCTATTACTTTATCTTAATAATTGCTGAAGAAATGCTTGCAGACATGTAAAACCTCGAAACAGTGGTTTGAAAAACCATTCAGAAAGCCATTAGCTTTGATGTTAACAGATTATACTCTGCAACTAATGGTGAATTTTGCTGTTATTTCCTTTCTTAAAAAGGCAGAAAAGATGGATTTTTAGTTTTTAGGGGCCAAATTGATGAGATTAACTGCATGCATTTCATTTATCAAGAGCATTAAGTGTTTTGCAGTGACTGATGAGTGTATTTTAGATATACTGAAAACACATAGATATATAGTTTATTTCTTTTATGTTAGAAGTTGTCTACAAGAGAACCATTATTTACATCCCCTATATCTAATCAAGATAAACTCCCAGTCTCATAAATAAGAACATACTTATTTGCTTTAGTGACTTATTTGAGTCTGGAAAGATTTGCTGAGCAGGGGCTGGTCTCGATAATATTTCACAAAGCTAAAAATTCAGTCTTGATACATTCTTGACATGAGACACATCATTTTTCACATGTAAGAACAATTACCTCATGTTTACACAGCATTTAAAGCATGGAAAGTGATTAGATTTTACCATCTCTGGCATGCCCGGGATGTACAAATTGCTACTGGCTCTTTATATATGGAAAGACATCCATTTAATGCTCTTTAATTTGGTGCCACTTATCTGTCTGTGGAAAGGTTCACTCCTGGTGCTGGTGATGAGTATGAAGTACAGGCCTAGAAATAACTGTCAGAGAGGGAGGAGGCTTTAACAGGGAGATAAGTGTTAAGATAGATCTGCCTCCTCGAATCAGTGGGATGAGCCCCATATCCCAGCAAGCCCACTCCTCATGGGGTTGATAACGCCTTCCCATAGTGGGAGAGGTCAGCCGGCTGCTGTGGAAAGCCCGCGCACTCCGGAGGGAAGATGGATCCCAACCAGAGAGAGGAAATGAGTGTATGACGGATTCGAGGTCGCCAACGACAGCTGTGTAGCAGGTGGAGGTGCTCCAGAAGGATCTCCTGGGAGGGCAGAGGCATCCTCTCGGCACAGCAGGAACCTTCTCCACGGCAGGCTGGGAGCCCTTCAAAAGGGAACCAAATACATCAGTGTGGGATGCTCATGCCCATGTCCCAGTTCCTCTTCAGAGAATATCTCAGCTCAGAAGTGGAATAACAAATCCAGACCACAAAATCCCACTTTTCTAGCTGTCTGCCGTGCTTGTCCTCTGTGGGGTCTGAAGACCAAGCCCATTCTCCTTTCTCCAGGTCTCCTTGCCATCACTAATACAGCACCTGAGCTGTCATCACCAGTAGACGAGAGTTAAGCTCTTCTTCATTCGCACTGATGCAACTGCAGGGATGCCGCCACATTTGCAGCATCCGTGCATGTCTGTACCTCAATAGCAGCGAACACACTGGCTTTGCTCTGCATACAATTTGCTTAATAGACAGCTTACATACTGTACTTCCTTTAAAACACATTGCATGCATTATCTAATGCTAAGATGAACATGTCCAGGGATAGACAGCTTGGCTCAGGGTCTGGGATATTACATAGTCTGGGTTGATCTCCCGTCCTCCTCCCCAAGTAAGGGCTATGCTGCTGGCTATCCCAGACTAATAGGTTTGTTATTTCTCTGATACATGTGTAGCAGTGTCTGGCACAGAGAGCAGGCCATGTATGGTGTTTCTCTCAAAGATTATGGAAATGCTTCAGCTTTGCTGGAGTAGCCAATTTTCTGGCTATAGTTTTTGTTTGTTGACATTAAATGATATAGTTTCATATTCTGGAAACACCTTCATGAACCATCCTTTGCTTTTGCAGTCTCAAGCACGTTAGTAAATAAATACAAATCCAATGTCTGGTGCAATCAGTTTCATCAACCAATGTGTGATATATTGGCTTTCATGAGGAGAGTTGGAGACCTAACTTATGGGCCTCAGTGGTCTGAAAATTAGCTACATGCTATGCAAGCCCTTGGTGCTTTGGCCACTCTTTGAGGTACACAGCCTTTCACAAAATTTCATATCCACAATTCTGTGTTGCAGTATTGTTATTGAGGACATCAGGGGATGGATCAGGAAGGAAGCAATGAGGTGGGCTTTTTTCAATGAAAACCGTGAAAAAAAAGTTTCAGGAACTTTATTTTTCTTGTGGGATATCTGTGGCTAATCAAGGGAAATCAGCACTCCCACACCCTGTCCAAGCTTTTAAAATATGGCTTTAATGGAAACAAATGCTAGTATTTTTAAGTCCAGGCAGGCTAGAGGCCCTCAATGTTTTCAAACAGAGTAAATCAGAGAGGGCAACACCCTCATAATTTATATCAAGTTTACATAGCTTTCCAAGGTACTAATTAAACCTCTTGGTCTCAAACAAAATTTAGTTTTCAATAAACCAGAAATAATACTTAATCTAGAGGCTTTGTGCCTCATCTTGAGAACAACTATATGAGTTTTCTGTTAAAGTCAAATATGTCTGAAGCACAAAGACCATATGGATTCTTCCCTATCATGTGTTTAGGAAGGGTATATATAGAATGGTATCACAATCTAAAGTGTACTGCTGTTTAGCTCTTTTGAGCTCTGGTCTCAAAGGGGAGGGAGATGTGGCATTGCATCCAGATTGCATCCAAGATCCTCAAAACAGCTCTGACTCCACGACAGGCATGGCTCCAAACCCAAGCACTGTGACAGATCAATGATGACTCCAAGGTGTGTCTCATGGTTGGAGCGAGTCTCTTGAAAACCAATTCTTACCCAGGTTATTTACTCCATTGGCTGTTCACAGGGTGATCCCAGCCTCGAGGGGCTGTGTCCCCAGCTACCTTTAGCCATTGCTTAACCCTCCCTCTGACCTGCTGCTGCAGCGGGGAAAGCTCTGTGTCAACAAACTGCACAACATTGGCAATGCTTCAGAGCCCGCCTGAACCTCCACACCACCATCGCCGCTGCCATGAGCGAAAGCAATTAGAGACCGTTTGCATCGGTTGTTTGGAAATGTGTAAACAGCAGTATAAACAACAGCAGGTCAGGTCAGGGAAGGAGGCTGGTGTTTCATGAGGCCACGGCTGGAGCCTGCCCAAGTGTGAAATTCCCAACTGGGAGAGAACATTTGGAAAAACAATGCGCTCGAGGTTTATCAACACAAATCATCTCCTAAGTGGCATATTTTATTTAGAGTATGTGTGGCCTCCATCTAGAAGAAGGGAAGTTTTTATCAATCCGAGCTTTATCACTTCCAGATATCTCTTTCTTTGTTTACTGGCGGCGTGCACAATGCCTTCATTTTGAGCAGTCCAGTTTAAACACAAGTGGGGCTGCCTTTTTTTGTGGAGCCTGCAGTGAACTGCCTGTGCTCCTTTTTCAGAACTGTGCTCGTAAATCTTCCCTTCAAGCCCTGAAATGCCTCTTTGTGACCGTCACCCTTGAGAAATGCGGCATCCTGGCCCCAATACATGAATCTGCTTTGGCTAGAAGTATGTCCCTGCTCAGGAAAGCACTTTGAACCCTGCTCAGCTTTGAGGAAGGGCTTCAATGCCTTTCTGAGGAGGACGAGGAGGGTTTTCTGGCATGGGTCAGAAAATCAGAATCACAGGGCAGTCTGTGGAAGGACAGGAGTATATAAATAAACCCTGCATAAACCTAAAGTAAGCAGGAGGAGAATTGCCTCTTAAAATTCAATCGGGAAAGCTTCCTGGGTGTCCTGAGCTCCTAGGTGGCCAAGGCACCCTCTTTGACACTATGGTCCTTCTCCTCGGTGCTGGCACTGGCCCTGCAATGAGGCAGTGATCCTCATGGGCAGCTCCCACCACTCTTTCAGGTCCCTGTCATGCATCTGTAGGTGTTGAACCACAGTCAGCTGTTATTCATGGCTTGCCTTTCCACAGCACTTGTTTTAAGGAGGTTTTCAGCAGTTAACAAATGCCAGATTTTTTTCTCTGCGAGGCAGCCTGGCATTATTACTCTTATTTTACAGTGGGAGCAATGAAGAAGCTTGCTTAAATATAACTGGAAAAACCCAGTGGAAGAGGTGAGAAAAAACATGTTATCCCTTTGCCTCTGTTTTTCACCAAGAAGAGCTCATCTGTCTCCCTGTGTATGGGTAACACAGGTGTTACAATCTGGAAGGGTTTGCCAGCACCATGAAGCCACTTTTGCCATACTTTGCAGAGCTCCCTGACACAAACACAGCATATTCCCACAGTTTAGCTGTCACTGGCCTAGTCACAAAGCCACGATGCTAGACAGTGTCATGTGACCAGTTGGATAGGCCAGTACTTGGGCATGGTGGCCAGAGCTGCCCCTTTTGGGAGACATGCTTCCCACTCTTCTCCCTGCACCTCTGGCAGAAACTAGTGCTGGTTTTGGTCCTGGCCAGCACTGACTGCTTATGGGCAGGAGGAGGCATTCAGCCATGTGGGCTGAACCCTCTGTCCGAGCAGTTGTTCATTGCTTCAGGGAAAAGGCAGCCTGCCAGATGGGCTTACCCCCTTGGCCACAAGTCAGACCTTGCTGAGTTAAGCCAACAAGAGTTATTTTCTGCCCATTCCGGGAGAGTTTTCCAGCATTGTAGTGTCAGCTGGGGACATGAATATTTGATGACTTACCTGCTATAACTATCTAAGTGTACCAATATCAACAAGATCATACCTTTAAAAGACTCTTCTCATAATGTATGGGTCATGTGCGCAAGCTCTTCCTAAACCTTTGTCCTCATCTTCTCATTTAGCCCTATGCTTCACGTCTTCATTCTCCTAAGCTCTTCCTGTGGAAAAAATTTGGCTCACACTGTGACACTGAAGGTTTATTACCTTAAAGCATCTGAACTAACAGAGTACCATGGCATAGTACTGGCCCTGTAAGTGGCTTCAGTGCATGGACAGCATCGTTTCCCGGTCCATACACATCAAGTACAGCCCAATAGACTTTCAGTAAGTCTTTAAGGTATAAATGTGACCAAATGCTTTGCTAGACATCACCTCTTCAAAAGGTCACAGAGAAACAAGTTTTGGCTACAGAAGATTGTGCTTTACAAAGTGGGACAAAGAACAGGCAGAGAAAAGGAAAAGACAAATTTCACAGAAATCTAGGCAATGGTTGGTGTGGGAGGCCAGCAGCCAGTACATGATGGAAAGTCAGTTGCTGTAATCATCTGAAAGCTGGTCCTGATGACTTTGTTTACCCTATAGCCAACGGTTTTCCTAGGAGCCAGCAAGACCATTCAGCAGGTGTCCTCCTCTGCAGAGGGAATGGGCATCTAGGAGGCCAAGATGAGGTTAGGCTGTTGCTTTTTTAACCTGGATGCTACTTATCTTCTGTATCTTACATCTTATTTACAAGGGAAAGAGGGACAAAATAACTGATCACTGAGTGTCAAAAAGCTCAACTGGAACCATGGCCAGCCCCATTGCCCACAGTCCAAGCCATTCACTGACTCATAAGAACCAAGACACTGTGTGGGGAGTGGTTTTATGAATGGTCCATCATCACTGCTCATCATGCTGTAGTACCATATATTAGCTGCTCTAACAAGATAATATAACTCATATATCCATACAGAGCAAGGGCATAAGCCAAACCCATAGAATCCTTGCTACAAAGAATAATTCACCAACTTCAGCCTGCATTGTCATTTGCCACCTTGTTTCCAAGTTGCCTATTAATAGTTTTACAACTCACCTCTTAGCACAGACCCCTGAGAAAAAACCTCGATAATCTCCCTCTATTGTAAGAATTGAACATTTGCTCTTATCTTTCTTTTCCTACCTTGTAACCAGTTATTCAGTGATTAAACAACATTTTGCACCACAGCACTTAGTTGCCCTTAAAGTTCCAAATTAGGGATTTTGCTGAAAACCTTTTGAAAATATAACACATTCGTCAAGCAAATCATCATATGCTTGCTGACACCTTCAGAAGTCTCTAACTGGTTTTTCAGGCAGGAATTCATTGTGCAAAATTGTTAATAACTGCTCCTCAGGAACTCACATGTTGCAAGGTATTCTCTAACTCTGCCTTTTGTTATACTTTGTCTCAGGTTGCTTGGCACAGCCATGATGCTTCCAGGCCTGTATGTCTTCAGTATCTCACAAAGCCCTCTTAGAAGTCAGCATCACATACACCTCATTTCAATCTTCAAGGACCAGTAAAATTTTGAGCAAGAGGTTGCACAGAACCCTTAGTAATTCAGCTATTTTACCTCTGACTTCATTTAAATATGGCCTGGCCTCGATGATTTCTGGTTGAGTGTTTTGTCAGCTTGTTCAATAACTTCTTCTACAGTAAGATACTCCAGTTAAGTCCCCATAAAGACAGGTTCACACTTGGCAACGTGACAAGGAAAAAGAAGCAAACAAATAAAAAGTATAAAACCCAGAGCAGCAACAAGCCTACTCTCGGGTTACTGGCACCAGCTCTGTTTCTGGATCCTGAATGACTTCTCAGTGTACCTGAAGTTCACAGGGTTTTTCCCCTTGAGTTCATCTTTCACTCTGAATAGTTGGGTCATGATCTTCACATTTCTTCTCTCCCTTGGAAGAGATCTTAAGGAATGAGGAGAGTCATGGACTCCCCTTGAGAATATCTACTGCTCTCAGAAATTATGCTCATATCCTAATTGAGGACACAACCAGCTTGTCACACCTTCTGTTGTAAGTAAACACAACGCTGGGGCTGATAAGGGGCCTGTGCATCCATAAATGTGACCTTGAGGTGCAAAACAGGGAGCAAGAAGGGACAAGAACCTGGGGGTCAACCGAGGAAGGTCCAAACAGAGCTGAGGGATGCAGGATACCTAGCTGAGCCAAAGGTCTTGGGACGTCAGCTACTCAGCTCCCCCACTGGCTACTATCTGATTGCTGCCTTTCAGTCGTGTATCAGGCACTCTAAAACCATCGTTATTTTCCCATGGAGTGTCAGCCTCAGTGTCACCGTGCAGGGACTGTTGGAGCATTATGGCCTCTTTTGAACCCATTAATACTGGCAGCACCATGCAGAGTTCAGTACCCAGTTTCAGTTTATTTAAGGCTTGTTTTAAAAAAACATTATGTGCCGAATTTTATTAAATCAACTTAATAGGAGCTGTGAAGTAAAACAAATAAATATGGAACTCATTTCTGCAGTTAGTGGGAATTATTCTGTTTGTTTACAAAGGCCATTAAAAGCTTACTGGAGGTGTTCATTTCAGCAAGGAGGCCTCATTGATGGATCAGCACAGCCTTGTCAAAACTGTATCCAAAATTTCACAGCAGTGCTCTCATTAGGCTCTAACGGTTGAAAGAAAACACAACTGAAGAGAACTATTAATGTTTCCCGGTGGCCTCCAACCTCCTTCACATTAGTTTTTCCCAAACCACACCGCATAAAAACTTTTCTAAGATTTTTGGGGACTGGTAGCTTACAAAAGGGATACAGAAAGGAGGAGCTGAGTGCTTTGTGTTCTAAAACAAGGCATAATAAAATAGAAACCTTGATAACTGCAGAGGTGCTTAAGCTGTTGCACAGTATAATGTCTCTGATAAAATGCTCAACAGCAGAGAAAGAATTATACGTAAGTAAAAATGTAAGAATATTACCACAGAGTATTAAAATCCCCATTTTAAAATGTGAACTAAGCATTTCTTAGGTGTGAGAGTTCAGGGTTGACCTTAACTGCTAGGAAACATCAATTTTAGTTCCATTTCAATATGAACATGCGGAGCCATTGTATGTTTTCCCCCACAGATTTCCAGAGGTTATATACTTTTTCATAGGCTTTTTTTTTCATATCAAGAAGTCAGAAATTCAGGTCTGGAATAATCTCTTGTCAAAACACATTCTATATTTGCTTTTAAGCACTTGATGTTTTTCAAACACAGGTGATCATCTCTGTTGCTTCCATCCTTAGCCAAAGTACCCAAAGAAGTGTCCTGCTTTTAGAGAGGTGCAGAGCCTGCTGCTCCACTGGTGTCACAAAGGGCCTTGGGTACTTGGCAGCTCTGGATGTAGCACCTTTGCACGGCTGCACACCTCCTGAGCACATTTTCAAACACCGTAAGCAACTTTCCTGAGCACCTTTTCAAAGAGAACCTGTGTCGAGCCCACAGCGGTGCAGATGACTTCTTCCCATAGGTAGCTGGCATAGGGATCTTGAGACTCTGGTATGATCCTGAGCAATGGGATGAGCACCTAAAGTACAGCTTGACCACTCTTAGTACAGTCTGCTATAGATCATATGATAAAATCTGCCTTCTAATTAGGCTTTTAGAAACCTGATATGAGTCACTTCCCCTTCACCTTTGGACCAGTAACTTGCAAAAATATCTAAAGAGGTCAGATGTGATGTAATGGCTTTGTGCCTCTTACATTTTTCCCTTCTTACCTTCTTCTTACTTTCCCCAGGTGACAGTAACAGCTTCTTGCCATCATGTGCAAAACCATGTGATTGCAGTTACCAGCTGGAAGAGACAGGTTACAAAGCAATAAGGAGCAGGTCCTCAGAAGAATGTCACATGCCCTAGGAATTTGAGGTCCTGCTGGCTGCCATCTGAAGGCTTTTCTTGATGTCCTCTCCAACATCATCACTGTATCAGCCTAAAATGTCCATGCTTGGATGGTCTAAGAGCTCAGTGCTGTGGCCATGAAGGAGAGAGATGCAAGGAGGAGAAGGAGGTGCTGGTCATAGTGGCCGTGTTTCCTGCCATCTTCTCATTTTAGAGTCCCACCAAGAACATAGGGTTGCAGAATGGAGCCCAGAATTGCTTAAAACAACAAGCATCTGCCCAGCTCTGGTTCAGACTGTGCCTTGTGAAGGCAATACTGAGTGAACATCACAGGAAGGGCAAAGCAAACCACAATATGAAGCTTTCACAAAGGGAATTTCTTAGTGTGTGTGTTGGAATGCCCTTGGGAGGTTTCTGTGATCAGCATGAAACAGTACATGGATAAAATACAGAGACAAGTCTGGGGACGTAAGTAGGATCCAGAGTCTTGAACAGAAATGAGATAAACTAGAGAAATTGAATCCAAACAACGCAGAGGATACAGTAAATTCCTCGTGTGGGAGGAAGAAAAACAGTATTGTACAACTTTCAGCTGTGAAGATACTCAGACAGTAAATATCTTATGTCAAGTTCTGGATTTCAATCAGTTTTATTTTATCTTTGTTTCAATAGAATTTTTTTCCTTAAATGTAATCCTCATTAAGTCATGTGAAAGATCCAGGCTAACTGTTGATGTTACAGATTACAGGGAAGACGTGAGGAACACTCTGACTGTCCCCTTTCCATAGCAATTGTGAACCATAATCACTGAAAGCTGTGGCGTCTTAACGAGCAGCTATAATACAACAGATTTCCTAGAAGATTATTAAACAGAGATAGAAATGTCTTTAAAATCTTTATTCAGCTTTGCTAATCAACTGCCACTGTTGTTTAAGGTCGGAGTTTTTCTATATATTTTCATTATTTCAGAACATCCCCTGCCAGAACCATTGTAAAGCTTTCTATTAAAATCCTTCTTACTGTAGTGGGATGAATTTTTTTCTTTTTCCAAAAGACTGATTTAATAGAAACTTGGCACCAGAAAAAGTGTTTCTGTTTCATTACTGTGCTATATAAAAGTTCATGGGACTCTCAGAATATTCTTTCTAAAAAAAAAATCATTAGCATATGCTTGGATACAGAACTTACTGGCAATTATACAGTAGTCATCTTTCAAATACACACTTCGTATGTTGTTGCTAAGACTATTAGTGATCACTCAAAATGCAGAGTGAGTACTGGAATGCAATTCATACTCTGCAAATTTTTTCAAAACGTTACTCAAGTCACTTTTGTGGTAGTTTGTACACAAAGAAAGAGTTTGATTTTTTTAAAAGTCTATTTAATTTACACTTCACAATATTTTGTTTAAACCATACTTCTATCATTTTTGTTACAGCAACTCTTTTCAATGTAGCTCAATAAATTCTTGTTTGGCTCTCAAAAACAATAATAATTTTTAGCACTTACATAGGACTTTAGGTTTTTAAAGTGTTACACAGCTATTAACTAATTAATGTTTTTTCAACCCAGACCAGCCATATAAAGAAGCTCCAGTGAGTGAAAGGAACATTTTCCCTTTCACTACTAACAAGATTAAAGGTGTTGAAGTCGTACAAACTCAAAAATAAGGCACAGCTTGAGATAACCCACCTGCTACTGACTTTGGCCAAATTTATGGTAATAATCTCAAACTTGTAGATTACTTCTCAGTACTATCAAAGGAGAAAATGAGGAAGTGCTTGTTTGCCTGCTTTGGTAGCCAACAGCATGTGCTGACAATGGGAAAACCATTCCATCTTTCTGGTTTTGAGTACGTACAACTTTTCAGCAGCACAGGAAGCAATTTTTCCTGTGTACCCTCTGGGTCATTTTGTCATGCCAAGGGCCACGAGGCCCACAGGGGCTAGTGTCCTTGTGTGCTGCTCTCCTCCCACCTTTCTTTTCTTCCCTTTCTCACAGCCAGGCTCAAGCCTTCTCCTCCACTGACTCATCGGGACTTGGACCGTAGCTTTGCATTAGAGATGCTTTCCAGCATACATTTGGTCTCAATATATTAAAAAGTTGATTGAGTAATCTTTACGACAAATGGGGTTTCCTGTAAATCAGGACCAAAAGATTACCTTATTCAGTTGTATCCAATGTGATTGCCCAACAGTTCCCTACACAACATGCTTCCCACAAGAGTCCCCAAATTTACTGGGCTTCTGGACCCACGATAACGATGTTGCAATAATTTCAAAGTATGACTCTTGCATGTGTTCTGGAAATAACATGGTCGTAAACATAGCTGGAAGTTTCTAACTGTCAGTGATTTCATACTGACTTTAACAATAGCCCGTAAACATACAGTTTCGACTTTAATCCAATTTTCTCAGTAAAACTAATTTCAGTAAGATGCTCCAGATAATACTTTCTTGTGGGATTACTGCACAGCTTGGGTGGTTTATCATTCAATCTTCATCTTTTATTAATGCACTGTATATGTAATATATGACCCCAAATCCTCACCAGTGCTGTTTTCCTAAACCCGTGGAATTAATTAGCTGCTTCCACGTTCAGTTTTGACTGCTTTAACACCACTGGAATGTCACTAATCACATTAGACATTAGCACCATTCACAGATTTCTATTCTTACGACTTCCCAGTGTTTGCAGCCGTCCACAGCTGACATCTACGGAGGAGGCAGAAACACTGTGGAGACTCTTCTGCTCACGAGATGTCCCCCTGACGCCGGGGGAACGCGCCACAGCTGCAGGCCTCCATGCTGACACATCTACTAACAGGATTAGGACTCTAAGTAGAAAAAACATATGTCATTTGCAATATAGCTGGAGAGCTACCAACAGCTGTAATTAAGGATGCCTATGCATTTCCATGCTAAGCCCCTGTTTTCATTTGCTCATAACTTTCCAAAACTTCCACCTATAAGGCTGAACTTTTACAGTCCTGCTTTCTGCCAAATTGTGGCTTTTTTTTTTCTTTTGTTGAAAGTTTGAGGAAAAAGGAATATGTCCATTTATTTGAATGAGAGAAGAGAGAAATTTTTTAAAATTCCCTCATGTAAACATGTGGATTGGAACTGATTTATGCTGGATTTTCTATTTCATTTAATTTTCATATGGCATTTTTAACTCTTAAAATATGTCCCAGCAGCTGGCAAGTATGTGATAATATTTTAATAAAGCAACAGAAATAATGCAACACACTTTTCCCCTGCACCTTGAAATGCTCAGCCACAGAATTTTAGAGTCAGTGTAATTACCAGCTAAAAAACTATCCTCCTCTCAGTTTCCTCTCAGGCGCAGAGAGATCTCAGAACTCCATTCTGCATATGCAGCTGTAATAAAGCTCCTCTTGTGTTTCTCAGAGTGCAGATTGGGAATGAACAAACAATACGGAACACTCTGGTGTGTCATGACCCTTTCTTAGTCTGTTGGGATAACATTGTGTGGCACACAAGTGTTCATGGTACAACTAGAAATATGTGAATATTCTTGGCATTTGCAGACATCTCAGACTGTTTTGAACCTGAAGGACTCATTCAAGCCTTGTAAGTCTATGTCTCATCTGACCCTTTCTACCCGGTGAAAAGGAATCAGTGTTAAAAACAATGTCAAGATTTTTTTAAGATACAAAGAGTTCATGACTTACCAACTCATTTCATTTCTGTCTTTTCTTGTCCTTGATCCTGCCTCTTCCTTCTTGCTCTCTGGATATTGAATTTAGACTCTTGTAACTAAGCAATCTCACAAGTTCTTGCTCTATGATGTGCACAAACTGTTCAAACACTAAGGTGAAAAATTTACCAATGAGTGAATCCTCTTTGAAGAGAGAATATGTCTTCTGTGCTGATAGTAAATATTTAATTTAAAAGAAAATCCCAACTCTCTCTTGTACGGTTTATTACTCTTGGGGGAGAAAAGAAAGAGCATGGATCGGAGTTATCTAGGATTTTTTATTTCGTCTGGGTTTTTTTCCTTTTTCTGGATTAATTAGATTTTTTTAATTCACTTATTACCTTCTTCATCAAGTTTTTCATTCACAGACAGGAAACTCAGCTTTATTAATGAGACATTTAGGAGCAAGTTTCTTTTTAAAATGCAATTATCTTCTCAAGCTTCACCTTTGCAAATTACAATTTATGTTTCCGAACATCCTGGGAGAGAGAGGCAACTTTTTCTAATAGTACTCATCTAGAAAATCTTCACAGAGGATCTCCTCATGTTCTTTTGAAATGTACCCATTCAAGGGTAATGAACACTTTGAAAAGGAAGCAAATGATCCTAATAACATCAATGAGGTTTTATGTTTGCTTCTTTCATAGTTCTCAAAAAGATGGTGTTTTATATTACTCACAAATTAGATTCCTTATAAATCTAAAAACTCTCTTAGACCTGCAGAATTACATGATGGCTGTTATTTAAATGCTACAATGCAAGAAGTTGAACTGGAGTTTACTAAAAGAGAAAAAAAAGGAATTTTTAGGAGATGAAAAAACTTTGAGAACCTCAAATAACAACTTGCCATTCTCTCCTGAATAAATAGTGTTATGAAATGGCCTCTAAGTTTTGTTTGCAATTTTCTGACTGGACTCTCATCCCACTTAGAGTCACGGTGGCTAGTCAATATTTTTTCACTTCCAAAACTTTTGTAGAGTGGGCTTCTTTAATGTACTCCAGCTTGCATAAGAACCCAAATATAAGCATGTTCGTTTCTTCTTAGGCACTTCTTTAAGACTTCCATGACACTAACTCAATGGTTGAGACGCTAGGATGAACCTATCTTCCCAGCATGCTGTAACATGATGTTCTCAGCACTCCCTCCTCCTAATTAGTCTTCAATCTCCAGCTCCACTTCACAACAGTTTCCCTACATCTTCTTGCATTAGCTGAGAGGATCCTGCATCCACAGTCCAAGATAGGAACATGCCCAATTGCCCTCTATGGGCTCACTGGTGCTGTCTATCTCCCTGGAAGTAGACAGAGGCTCTGGAGGACTCAGCAGTCACCCTTTGAAGAAGTAGGTACTTCAAACATTTCACTATTTAGGCAAATTGTCACAGGTTCGGCAAAAGGCACATCCCTAATGCAAATCTCAGGCCTCTTCCCGAAGGCATTACTATGCAGTGCTTGTCAATTAATTACCTGAAGAACTTTTTTTAGCCTTCAAAAAGTAATGTATTCTCCCCAAATGTCTCAGAAACACCAGAACATCTTTGCTGAAAATTTTCCGAAGAATAATTGATACCAAAAAGATATCTCTGGAAAGTAAAATTGTCATTTCTGAATGGCTGAAAATCTGGTAAAATTATTAGCAGCTGAAAGCATGTTCTTATAATGAGAAGTGTTCGATAATAGGTGCAGTAGTTCCATCTTCACCTACAATATTTGTGCATCCAGGTAGGATGTGAATACGGGATTGGTACAGAGGAAAAAAGTGTGTCATAATACTTGGAGCATATCATGTCACTTCTGTGATTTATGTTTTTAATTCAACCATTCCTCTTACTCTGTCTTCTATGGAGCCACAAATGCAGCTGAAAACAGGCTATAGTGCAGCATATAAAAAGGAAGTGGGAGACAACAGAAAATGTTTGTTGATTCCCATCTTATCCTTGTCCAATCCCCACCACTGTGACCCCAAGTTGTTAAAAAATCAGAGATCTCAAAAATGCACATACTTTCTAAATTAAAAAATAAGAAAAAAATTTATCAAGGAAACTTTTTTGCTGTAAATAATTCACTTAACTGTAGAATTCACCAGATAAATAGCCTTATTGTTTTACCTTGAACTGGGGAAATGCTCACATGGCATGTTCAAAATTGTACCTCAAGCTTTTTCAATTTGTTCTTAAATTCCATATAAATAATCTTCATACCATAGAGGGGGGTGTGTGCTTGGTTTTGGTTTTTTTCCCCAGAGAGAACTCCCACTATCAGTTTGGAAAAATAATTATCCTTCCTGTACCTCTCATGATCTTTTCCCAACAAATGAAGTGCGCTATTTTTTACTTTTTGCAGCCAGCTTCAATCTCAGTTGAGTCCCTGTACTTAAGCAATTCCCTCCGATTTTAATGCCCAAATACCTAGAGCCAGCACCCCGGTCTATCAAGAATGGCTCTCCAAAGCCTCAGTGGATATACTGGAAGCTATGAAGTGCAATGCAGTCATTTCAGCTAAACATTACCGGCTCCTGACCCTGGAACGGGAAAAGTCAAAGTTCTTTTGGAAATGACACATCGTGACCTGCAGTCTGCTGTAGCACATTAAGTCTGATAAATGATCAGAAATGATGACTTAAACAAGCATCTAAGAGAGAGTATTTTGCTTAATGTACCCAGCAGTTAACCTTATGTAGTCACGTTGCATAGCAGGCTCATTTGGAAGCCGTGTAGGCTTAGCTGAGAATAAACAAAGCGTTGCAGTACCATTAAACGTTTTCTACATCTTCCTTCTGTGTTAATGTGGTTCAGTGCTTCTGTCATGAAAATGGACTGAATGGAGTTTCCCACACTCTCGACCACAAAGAGTGCACTATATTGCCTTTACGAGAGACATTTTGTACTTTCCTGAACACATGCCTGTTTCAAGAGCAAACCCTGATTTTCGTAGCACTAAAGAGTTCTGCAGCATAGGAAAGACACAGACTCAAAAGCAGGAAAAAAAAGTGGAAGTGATGTCAAAACCATGCAACTTTTCCAGGTGGCAAAAAAAATGTCCTACATATGCACAAAAAGAAGTTATTTTCTTTTCCCACATCCGCAAAACTTTCTCCAAGTGAAATGCCAAATCTAATCCTCCTGCCTAATAAGTTCTCAAATTTTTAATTTAGGCATTTTTGCTAGAGCCTTATAGGTACTAGAATAATGTGAGCTTTTTCTCTGTATTAAGTTGCTCAACTATGATGACTTCATCATTACATTTAAGCACCTGTTCTGGAAAATAGGTCCTTATCCTCCAAACACTCACATCTATTAAGTATTCCCATTTGAACTCTAAAAATTGTATCCTAGCTCTTTAGGGTGATTTACGGCATACTATTAGAAGCATCTATAAGCACCTGAGATGTGTCAGTGGATGAACATGAGCAATAATTGTAAATATAGTTTATGAGTTAAGCAGTGCACTGATATTGGCGGCCAATGCTCAGCAAAATATTGACTCTCCCAACTCCTGTTTAAACTCCCCACTGACTTCAGTAGGAATTTAGACTTCAAATGGGGAGTCAGGAGGCCAGATGCTTTGCTGATCATGAGTCTTTGGCTGCAAAATGCTGAATCTTCCCAAAGGAGCCAGTGGAAATGATAGTAGAGAGGTACTTTATGCATGTGTAACTCCTCTTGGAGTTTGTTTGATAGAGCAAAATCTCTCTTGAAGTTCAACTGCCTTTCTTGTTTCTCTCACGGTCTTTTTTTTCACAGACTTTTATTACCAACAAACTGAAGGAGTGCCTGTGCCCTGGAGGAGGGGTTAAGATATGTGCTCTGGCCATCAAGGCAGACAACCCAGCTCTTCAATGTCAACAAGAAACGTCCAACTCCTTTATCCAGAAAAATCATTTTACTTTTTTATGAAGAGGAAGTCTACTTTCTTTGCTTTGTCTCTGCCGCTACCACTTCTCTGCAGGTGTCCCTGACCTCTGCGCAGAGCAGAGGGAGGAGGCAGGATTCTCAGAAGTCTGGGGTGGGGGCGCTGGGAGGATGACCCGAACTTTCCATGCACAAGGTGCGACTGTGCTCACAGAGCTGAAGTCCAACTCCCCTCCTTTGCTACTGCCTGACCTACCCTCAGCTTTGTCAGCTTGGTGAAGACATCGTTCATTCATGGTGCTTCCTTACTCACATGTCAAATATTTCCAAGATTTGCTCCACTATTAGACACTTAGGATATAATTATTGCAGGGGTGAGCTTGGCCCAACACACCTAAATATTAGTTTATGTTCCTACTTCTACAGTAGCTTTAGTAGAAGGTCTGTATCCATGTAAATATCAGAATTCTCTCTCTTACTTTCTGTCTTATTTTAGCCTTCTGTCTTATTTTAGCCTCCTACTTGCAAATCTGCTGGAATCCTTTGCATTATGTATTGTTGAACTGTTTCTGTGAGACTTGAGCTTGGCTGCAACTGGGATTCCTTTACTTTTTGTTTTTAAAGTTAGTATCTTAAAGAAAGGAAAATAAACATAAAGTCAGAATTTCCTGCGGGACAGTGGGAAGGGGAGAGATCAGATCAGCCGTAAGATGCTGGTGTTATTTTCCCAGGATATGCTTCTTTTTTAGTTTGGATTTTTTCCCCTTTTAAAAATTTATTTATATATTTATTTATTTATTCGCCCTTCCTAAAATCACCTACAGGCTCTTGGACAAAACTGGAAGATTTTCTGGGTTTCAGAAATAGCAGAGTTCAAATTGTGAAAGACCACCTCTAGAGTGAATCTCCCTCTGCTTAGTGATGTTCTTACAGCATGGATGCTTCCATAGGAAAAAATGTCTGAAAGTGGAAGATCTAAGCTGTCTTCTTTCCTTGCTCAACCTGACAGTGAGCAACTGCTGCTGTCCTGTCACTGGTATGACCCTGTCCTCACTCACCTCTGACTGGTCCATAAATATTGTAGACTCCTGAGGGTGGGTAGAGCCCATAGCTGAGCTAGCATAGTGTTTGCACAGTAGGATGATGTTTTGTCCTTAAGCATCCTACTCTAAGTTCCTATAAGAAACAAGACCAAGAGCAATTTATCTCCCTAGGAACTTTACCTGCAAAAAATCCTTTTCTATCCAAGCTAGAAAACCCAACATATTTATGCTAAAGTGTTTCTTTGGGCACTGGCTTGAAATACCTATTTGGGAATTTTCCTCTAGGAAAATTGTAGCTTAACATCTGAGATGAACCTGGCATACAAGCTATCATACACAAGGACAGAAGAAGTAAACACGGACATCATCACATTAAAGACAAGACATTGTGGAGGCTTTGAAGCAAAATAGGAAGAATTTCTCAACACAGGTCCATTTTTGCCCCTTGAGCAGCTCCTCTACTTAGACACATATCACGTGCAGAACTTCTCTACTCCAAAGCCGCAGTGATGTTCTTCAGTGTAGACATGGTCAGAATCAGTGTAAATAGCAGAGGATATTAACAATGATTCCAAAATGAAAAATGAGAACTCCACACCTCATTTATGTGCAAATGGCATACTCTATACACTTTATTGCTTATCAGCTTGTTCTCCCAAAGAGAGAACATCAGGTGAACCATCAAAGTGCAAGGGCAAAGTTAAATAAGGACTGTACCTATCCACAGGGTCAACCTCTAAAGCTGTACTTCAGGCTTTTTACCTCCTCTTCGGTCTCAGTTTTCCCTGCAGAAGATGAGCCGTGGAACTTGCAGGACCAAGATCTTCACTGCAAAGTCTCCTCTAACGTCTGGATTCCCAGTGTGTCGAGAAAGTTTACCCCTCCTCTTTGAAAGCAACAGGACATCCTTCCTTAGATGGACTGGCCTCTGCACACTGAGGGCCCTGTGCACACAGGGCTCTGCATCCCTGAGGAATATATACCCAGACCCAAGCTTTGAGTATTTGGCTATGATCCTGGAATAACCTCAACGCAGTCGATGGATTTTCCCCAGATTTACTTCAGTATAATGAGCTAAGAATTTGGACCTCTGTGCCATATTGTGTGGAATTTTATTAATTTTAAATAAAGTTTCCACCTTAAATGAATTGCAAGTGTTATCTGTTTATATATATAACTTCATGCTCTTTATTATTTAAAATGTCCAATTTGCTAGATGAAAACATAAATACTGACTGCAGCTGTAGAATTTAATAAAACCTCAGGTTTGAGCTAGCAAGTGAAAAAAAGTATATTATTGGAAACTTGTGGTCAAACTTGAAGCTTGAAGGAAATATTTTAGCACTATCACAATATTAAATTGCAATCATTATTTAATTTATCTTCTCTGAAATGACTTAAGGGAAGTGCACCAAAAGTCCTATTTACCTAAGCCAGGAAATAAGTCAGTGATCACTAGGTGGATGAAGTGATTGAAAGCTGACAAGGGACAATATAATGCCACTATTGTAACAGCACTTAGAAGTATTGTTTGAATTTGACCTGCTTAGGAATAAATGTTGCACAGTTTTCATTTCATATAAAAAAAGAAAAAGGAAAAAGGAAAAAGAAAAAAGTCTATAGCAATAAAATGTGTTCGTTTTGCTGAATTATTGATATTTTTCTTTAAATTGAAAAATATCAGCTTTGGCACATCTGGAGGAAAGGAATGTTCCCCACAATTACTGAGATTTTGAAAAAAATATAGATATATTAGAAATTAAGGTATTCACCAGTCAGTACTTCTAGCAAAAAGTCTGAACCCCTGGGCAACCTGTGCATTTCAATTGTCACTTTGAACTTTGGAACAAAGGGTAGACTGTAAAACCAGTTTATAAAAAGTATTATGAGATACCACAACTGGCATTTTTATGACCTTATTAAACTACATCCAAGTGTCATAAATTTTATGTAATGAAAGTCAATAGGATCGGTGACTTGATTTTAATATTAGGAACATGCTTATTAGTTTAAGGATTTTTCTGAGTAAAAGGAGTATTTTTGTTGTTTTCTTACCTTAGCAACTGATGTTATGTGGAAGTCATAAATGCCAGGTTGCATTAATTTTTTTTGATCATATAATAATATTGTTAGTAAATTACTTGGGAGTAATGAGCAGCTTTTGTCACTAAGTAAAGCTAAATGTGTTAATTTAGACTCAAAGTATTTACCATTCTTATGACAAACAGTGAATGACCAAGTTTAGAAATGAAAACTAAATTATGGTTTAGAAAAAAAGATGTCTTTCAAGAACGAATACTCAGAAAATCTTGCAACATTTTTTTCCCCAATTCCCTGTCTCTACAGTAGGAGAGGAGCTGCAGATGTCTGTTCAAAGTAAGTCCATTTTTAGATCTGTTGCTGCTTTAGATGGAGAGTTTATGCCCAGAAGTGGCATAAAAATGTATTGAGATATATCAGAAGCAAAGTTCTCACCACAGGGGGATATTATCTGTGCTGTTCTCTTGAGAACATCAGCTAGTGGAACCAAAGGTCCATCTGAGCCAGTAGTCTGCCTCCAGCGCTACCCAAAGGAATAATCTAGGGAAGAAGATAAGAGAGAAGAGCATGCACTTACGAGACTTCCTCTCCACTCCATCACCCTCCTTCAGTCATTTGCACTGGCAGGGAGAGTTAGGGCAAATGCTCATTAGTTGCAGAGGCATTTCTGGCAAATGCTTGGTTCCTGTCGTGAGAAAATGAGTGATGTTTGCTATTTGTACATCTTTATTCCATGTAGCCAGCCTGCCTGGCTTTCCTGAGCATCAGGCACAGCAGCTCTGTGTTTCCCAAAAGTCAGACATGAGCATGTGGGGGTGCCAAGGATCCCCCAACATTTGTCCTCAAACTGCCCAATGTATGTTCACCATCTCTTCTGAGAGATCCCATCTACTGACAGAGCCAGGCGAGGTAGGTCTGTGATCCAGCAGCTTGCTGTCCACAGTAGCCGGGAAAACACCTTCTGCCAATGATAGCATGCCTCCAATGGGATCACCAGCAGGAAGGTCATTGCTTCCATCAGCCAACACTCCTAAAAAAACCAGCAAGCAGCAGCCAACTGTCAGCATATGGATAAAGCTATGGTTGATGTTCAGGTGTGCTTAGTGGAAATTTTGCTTTTACAGGGAGGATAGAAGGATCACACCTTATATTCCTATCAGAAATTTGTTTTAAAAAAGAGAGAGGGGCAAACCAGCACAACACTAAAAATACATTGTGGCCATTCCTGAGACTTGTGTGTCAGAAAGCAACATAAAATTTACCCAATGTATTTTAAGCATTTGAATTATTGAGACTTTAACTGGGCTGGGTTGTGCAAGGGGAATGGCAACAATTTTTCCTCCTCAATTTTTCCTCATGTTGCAGGGAGAATTTCCATTCTGCACTGGGATCTGAGGTTTTTGTGGATGCCAGGGTGCCATTTTCTCTCCCAATTTTTGCTGCAATGTCCAGTCTTCTCCGTTCACCACATCCATTTATCAAGGGACAGAAGAGCACAAGATGGTCCTGCAAAGACAGCCGCACCGATGGCTCTTCATGGAAGGAGCTTTCTTATACCCTTTAGTGACAGCCACTGGCTGAATGCCATGTTAAAGTCCATAAATGGCTGTAGATGGAAAACATGGGTTTTATTACCTTGCAGATTTCCTTAAAATACCAAAAAGAAAGTCAAAGCTTGTTCTAAGCTTTCAGAGGGAAACAAAACTGAAAATGCTGATGCAATCAGTGAGATATTAGAGAATTTCACACATAGATCTGCTCCAGGACTGCCAGACTAAAGGGGAGAAGCGAGAAGAGAGAAAGAAGAAAGAAGAAAGAAGAGAATCCCCTAAAAAAACTCAACCAAAAAACCCCCACAAAAAACAACAACAACAAAAAACACAAAAAATGAACTAAAAATAAAAAAAGAGAGAGAAACAAAAACAAAATAAAAGGTAAAGTTGTAGAGAAAAAAAAGGAGACATCAGAATGCCAGAAATAACAGACTTTTAAAATCTGGACAAGTTAGGAAAATAAGAAAGATTTATTTCTAACCAAAATGGGACACATAAACATAGACAATTTGTCATGAGTGAAGTAGTCGCAATGAATGGATAACTACTCCTTTTTATTATGATCACACAATTTGTCTCCACTAAATAGTCTGCCTGGAAAAAGATTGTACCTTCATCAGCACATCTCCTAAGTGCCTGAGAAAGAAAATGAATGAACTCTGGAGAAGCAGAGCAACAGGAGGAGCACCTGTTAAAATAGATAGCAATTTGTTACAGATACCATTAAACTGCAGCTGTGCATAGGAATTCCCTTCGCTGAAAGCAAGAAATGTTAACGAAATCCTCAGAAGGACAGGATACCTGCTGCATGAATGTCAGGAAAAGCTGTAGTTCATTTTGCCTTTTAAACTGTGTGTGGGGTGTCGCAGCCTTAAACAAAAGATCATTTGCTCAAGTGGGAATGGAGACAATACCTCTGCAGGGACTTTTAAGAAGCCTACTTGCTTGGACCGTAGGGAAAAGCTAGTAAAGCTAAGAAGATAAGGTAAAAAAAAGATGGATACATAACGGTGGGATACATCTCACTGGGAATCAGCAATCTAAGCTTACGCTGCTACTGGGACACACTGCTTTGAGGTCTTAGTTTAACTGATAGAAAATTACAGAATACGATTCTTTCCTTATTTTAATTAATTGTCCTAAGAAGAAATAATTCACTCTCCTCCCAGACTACCTTTCTCTACTGACTGACTGCTTGAAACTGGGTGAGTTGATTTCTGATTTCCACGTTGAGTGTCCACTGAATCACAGAATCACAGAACAGTGTGAGTTGGAAGGGTCCCAGAAGGATCAAGTCCAAATGTTAAAGCACACTTTGTGGCAGAAGATCATCACAGCAATACACTGCCAGTTCTGTAGAACAGAAACCTGGGAAGCAAGGAAGATTACTAAACAGGCATTAAAGGAATAAATTGAAATGGAAATGACCATCTATTTCACATCAGTTCAAAAAGAGCAGTAATGCAAGAAAAATGTTACAGAGTAAACCAAAATATTGTTTTTCAAACTGAAAATTTTTGAAGAAATTTTAAGGTGTTAAGAAATTCTAAGAAGGTTACTTAGAAAACAATAGAACATGTGCTTTTGGAAATACCTGCTAACTATAAGAAATAAGTTGTCCTGTGTGTATCCTGTGCATGTAGCCCAGGTTTGTGCCTAAATTCAACTGCTAATCAAAGTCCTAGCATGTTCCAGAGCCTTTAAATCCCAAGTTCTGTTTCTTCACTGGCAAATCATAGCTCAGAGATGTGTTAAGAAAAAAGCTGTAAACTCTAGATAGTACTCAAAAAAATCAGTAATATCATCAAAACTAAGCTTATAAACCAATCATGAGAACTGCTGTGGTAGCCTCTCACTCTGAAGGGCACAAGAAGGGCAACGGGGTGAAGGGTGCGTAGTGTAGTGTAGCAGGGGCTAATTTGTGCTTCAGATTGCTCTTCATCCCAAATATGCTTCATGGCTTCATCCAGGGTATTTCTGAGCTCCTTGGAACTCACAAAGTGAGTTATGTGGTCTGGCAGGATAATCTTGAGTAGAGAGAGCAGAGGAGAGATGTCTGTGCTTTTCCTCCTCCCCAGCTGTGTGCCAGGGCTTCCCATGGCTGCCTCGCCTTCAAGGACTTCCCTGCCTGCAGAGAGGGGATTGCAGTGCTGTTTGTTAGGGAAAAAACTGAAGATTATTAGAAGGGTGTATATACTACATCACTATAATATTAGTAGTTACTAAATTACTACTATTATTATACAGTGCATTATAATACTATTGCTTTCTACTATAGAGACTCATAATTGTATCATATAATTTTATTTTGATATTACCAGATTTCTTGATAAAAGGTACTATTTCTAATGCTTGAAGCATTAGAAGAAGAAGATTAGAACAAAATCAGTAGAGCAAACACAACTGTTTTTCTTGAAAATGGTTCCCAATTGGAACAAAGGTGGTCCAATTGAAAATGGAAAAGGAGGTTTTTTGCACTTTTTCCTAATGCACGCATTTTCTATTGGTGTCATATCTTTTATTTTCAATCATTAGCCTAGAAATAAAATTAATATTTTCCAAGTTAACAGCACCATCGCGATTAGTAATACCAAAATTATTAATGAAAACATTTGCTTGCACTTGTTTGGAGGTGAGTATCTGTATTCTTAATCACCCAGTTAATGTCACATGTAGGGATTTCACTTGGAGCTTTGCATTCGGAGACAGGACTAACAACAAACAGCAATGTCTGTAGTGTAGTACATCTTCTCCTTCCTCTTGTAAAATATACATGCCCTTTGCTGTCATGGTAACCCTTGATGTTGGAAGGAGATGCAAGGACTGTCTATGGATCTTTAGTAAACTCATTTCATCTGTCTTTTTTTCCCAATGGATCAGTAAAACTGAATTTTTATTCTTCTTTTGAAATATCTGAGTTGGAGGGTTTCCATCTTTCTTTATTAATGCGTAGACAAGTCTGATGGTCAGGGTCATATAGCGCACCCATCTGTAGCTCCAGGTGTCTGAAGCTGGTTTCTAGGCACTGATAACATAAGGTGTGGTCTACAGAGGAGGGATTTTATTACTTACATCTTTAGCTACTTGAGGAAGGAGAGCATATAATTTAAGACACTTTGAAGCCTTAAAAACATGTGAAATATGTTTAAGGCATCAAAGAGACTGAAACAGAGGAAAACAGCATGAAACTTGAAGTTCTGAATAAAGCAGGACTACTAAATGTGTTTCAAAAACACCCAAACAAAACTTGAGAGATATTAAAAGAGAAGAAAAGGAGAGAATGAAGAAACAAGGCCTACCCTAAGAAGTCCTAGTGCTTTTTGAACTGCCTGGTGTAAAACCCACTGAAGAAGCTGGACCGAAAGAGAAAGAGGAAATGCACAAAATCAATGACTGTGTAAACATCTGTCTCTTCTGCAAGTAATTATTTTCTTCCACGTTATTAAAAGATGATGCAACTCTAGCCTATGATCAAGGCCCAGGCTATAGAAATACACATCACAAAAAGCTGCTGTTTGCAAGAGATGTGCTGCGATGTATTACACATTCATTGACAGCTGACAGTGTGTTCTGCCCTTAGGACCTAATCCTGTAGCCCATGACATTGATAGAAATGTTAGCATTACCATAATTTGGCTCTGAGATGGAAGGACTTGACTTAGGGTCGGCACTGAGACAGGGTGAGTTTACCCATCTCTGACCGGCCTCCTGCCTCTGCCAGCGTGCTGTGGGAACCTGGAGAGAGCAAAAGCTGTGTCCCATGGCTCTGAGCTGCAGTACCTCTTAAAAAACATTGCACTTCTTGCAAGCCAGGTCAGTCCCGTGCATTTATGCAAATCCAGGACAGGCTGGTCCAAAGGCCAAGCCTACTGATGCTTTAGGATTTTAGCTTTTATATTTTCCATATATTTGTAATTCTGTAATTCTCTAGTGTAGAACTCTTAACTCCATATAGTGTTAGCTACTGCTTTCCCATTTTGGTCAGACACAACACTTCCTAGGCCTGGGAATCAAGGACACCTTACTGTCTCAGGCCCCAAGAAATGTAAACAAAAGTGAGTTGGGGGGTGCAAACTTCGGGTAAATGACTTCATTACCTGAAGCCATAATTGGAAGACTAACTCCCAATATGCAAATGGACCAAACTCATAAAACTATGAAAACCCATGACCTGTCGCTCATTTTTAGGGTGTAGCCCCTGGGTGGGCTTCGCCTGCCCGAAAATGTACCTGAAGGCCCTTCAATAAATAACTGCTCTTTATTCCCTTAATTTTGTCTGGCCTCTGTTTTTAGGTAGCCCCAAAAGGCATCACTACCATTGCACTCCCTTCTACCTCAGGCCATTGCTTACATGGAAGAGTCAGTGTTTGGGGGGTTCATCACCTGCCCAGCATGACCCCTAGCTAAGATCAGTTGTCTACGATGGTAAGGAACAGAAAAAAAAGCCCTGCAGATAGGAGCATATCTGCTGAGGGGATCTATAGACAGGAAAGGTGTGTGGCAGCAAATACCCATGTGTAGGCATTTCACACAATAAACTAGATTCCCTATTCCAGATTTGATGGGCAACCATCAGAAACATTGTTATTTTAGGGTTAAAAAATTTGCAGTTACTTATCAAATCATCATTGGCTTTATAAGCCACTATATACTTTGGTGCCAAAGCAGGGCCCTTGTTTAAGATCTGGAAGTTTTCCTGAGTTCTTTCTCGTTGTGTTTTATTGTGATGACTTTCCTACTGCACATCCTCTTCTGAAAGTGCTCCTTTGAAAATGCCAAAATTAAAGCAGGGAAAAGTTGTTCAGGCTGGGGATAGTTCTGCAAAGCAGCTACAGTTCAGTGCAGAAATTAATATCAAGTGTCAGCTTAACTCTACCTTCATATAAAGAGTGGGATGAAGAACATTGACTTTTGACTACACCTGCATAGAAAGGGCTCCCAGAATGGTAGTGGCACACTCCCAACATCTGCTCCTTCCATTGAACTTAGCTGTAAATTGAAATTCCATTGCAATGTTTTTAGAATCAGTTGAAGTAAGGAGACTGTCAGAAATCCTCTTTAAACTCACCCTTATCCAAACAGGAAGCTGACCTCTAACCCCCGGACGTAACAGTACACCAGTGGAAATTTCATTATCCCCGTTTCGGCTGTACTAAGTGAAAATTAATTGTGTAATTATCTGGATGAGCGCATGTGTAAAATTTTACAATGTGCCAGTTAGATTAAGTAACGTGTTAGTGGCATGGTTTAGTGCAGAGTCAAGGCTGTCTTATAAAAACGGCATAAGAAGTTCAACAAGATTTGAAGGAAAAGAACATGTGTCTGAGCAAACGTTAACATGAGAAAGTAATGTAATATTTAATACCATAACCTGAGTAAGATCTTAGCCTCCTCTGATGGAGATTTATCTGGCACAGAAGAGATCTTTTGTCTATCTCTTTAAACCCACTTAGTTTAATGGTCAAAATAGATAAGTGATTACAATATTAAGCTTTTGCCTATATTGTACTCTATCCACTTTATGCCTCTTTCATCTGTACATTGAAATGCTTCTTTTTTTTCACTATTTAAGAGAAAAAATCCTAAAATATAGAAGCAAACACAGTACTCAAGAAATGCAACATGCTGAACTCCATTCCCTCATAAGGAACTGAGGGACAGATTTTTCATGGCTCATGGAAATCCTAACACGGCTATTTAGAAGAAAACATTTCCATTTCAAAGCCATAGACTTGTTTGGATAACGAGATCACTGGGCAAAAGATGCTGCCTGGAAGAAGTCTAGTCCTTTGAGAAGTAATATTATCTTTAAACAGTCTGGTAAGTAATATATTAGGTTCTATCAGTCTTACTGCCAAAGATTTTTGTATAGAATTCCTTTAGCAATACCAAATAAATACACTGGTAACATATCTTAAAAACAGAGGAATGAAAGTAACTTTTAATGGCATTTCAGTGAAATCAATAGAACAGAATATGTGCAGGAAGGCTTGGTGTTACAGCGAGAAGTCCCACAGCAGCACTCTGCTACTAAATCTGGATGGAGACAGGAGATGATCCAGACATTTCTGTACATACATGAGGGGTGCACAGAGGAATCAGATCTGAAAGAGTTAGTTCCTGACATGGATTTTAGGTATGGTGGGATCGTGCTCTTATAAGGGCAAAGCTCGTAATTTTCATTTCTCGTGCAACTTAGTCTCTGAAAGGCTTGTGAAAACACAGATGGAAATTTAAGTATTACAGTTCAGTTTTTTATCTGTATTTAATCCGGGAGACATTTTGAGGAAAAGGGCTACACAAAAAGTGTAAAAATGATAAAATCTAAAGAAAACCATAAACAAACAGGAAAGAATGTGTGTGACTCACAAATACACCTTCATATTTCATTCTTACAACCTAAGATTTTGGTCTCACATGCTTTTACAAAAGTCCAGATGTTGACTCAATATATTACTGCATTAACAAATACGGATGTTTGAAACGGGACAAAATATGATAATGTAGAATGATACCTGGAGAGACAGGTCTGTGTCCTGGAGGTTTCAGCTGCCTCACCACACTGTCGCAGAAGGGATGTGGGAAGAGCTGTGGCACGTTGTTGAGAATAGAATGTTTCTCTTAAAAGCTCCCTATTCATCATTTGTTCTGGCCTGGGCTGTGACACGAGGTAGGTGACCACACAGGAGCACAGTGTAGCTGCAGGAGAATGTTTAAGTCAATAAAAAGTGTGTTTTTGTAAAAGAAACCAACCTGCAAGCCTTTTTGGTTGTATTAAGTTGAAAGCTGCTGTCTGTAGCATATGAGCAGGGCTGTTGGAAACGCTCCTGACTGAGCTCACTCCAGGCCTGATGGGGCCAATGGCAAATAGATTTAACTTGGAAGGGAATTAAAGAGACCTGTGACTACTGGTAATCTCATCCCAAGTACTTCTGTGCATTTCTCAACTGATGGGAGCAGACACAGAGCAGGCTTCTGCTTCTCAGTGTTCAAGCATAGATGAGTTCAAGCACATCCAAGGGTGTCCAGGGCTGGGTTGACATCAAGAGTGGGAACAAAAGGCAAAGCTGAGGCCTGCTGAAGCTCTTAGTCAAAAACACGCCCCTCACCATAAAGCCATCGCCTCTGTCCCTCAGCTCCATGAGCAGAAAAGCCACCCACCTTGCTTTGCCAGGCTCTCACATCCCAGGCAGTCAGTGAGAGTGCCCACTCACCTCTTCTTGCTGCCAACTGGGAGGCATTCACCTCCAAAAGTACAGGAGATCTGTACATCTATGAATACTTCAGTGAAGAACTAATATTTAGGGAAAGGTCACAGAGAGATCCAGGAGCTTTCTCACTTTAGCCTGACATGTAAGAATACCATTTGTCAAGATAGATACAGTTTTGTTGAGACAAGCAACTATGGATAATGTGTGGATTTATACAAGTAGTTGCTGACACAATATAGTGTTTTTAAAGAAATATAACCTTTGCCTTAATGCTGGTTTGCAGTAGAAAAAAAATGAGATATTTTGCATGGTGGTGATCAGTAAGGATTCCAAAACTGATATGCCAGATCACTCAACTTCAACGGGTTTTTTGTTGGGTTTTGTTTGGTTTTTTACCTTCAGTATTAGTTTTCTCCCAAGCTGTCTGTAAAACACGTGGCCTGTTTTAATGGTTTTTTTTCTGAACCTGCAGACCTCAGCAACACAATGTCACCTAAAAATGGCCTGAGGTGGTAAGCAGTGACCCTTCCCTCCACCATCCTTCTGCTGGAGATGCTTGTACCACTTCTTGCAGCAGCCGTCCTTATTGCTTGGAGAAACTAGTATCAGAGTGGAAAGGAAAATCGTTTGAAAGAGCAGAAAGCTGCAGGAGAAATAGTTCCGCACTGTCTGGTACTCTTACGGCAAAAGTCATAAACGCTCATGTGATGCAGAGGCAAACCAGGCAAATTGAATGTTCCTGGTTCTCTCCATGCCATTGGAACCTAATTAAACTGAATAAGAGGATAAAGCTTTTGGAAAGACTTGGCCTTGACATTCATATTAGGTTAAAACGTGGGGTGTAGATTCGCTTTGATGTTTGTGTTTTGTTTTGTTTTGTTTTGTTTTGTTTTGTTTTGTTTATAAAGAACACGTGGCTCTTTCTCACATGCTCATTATATCACCCTGTGATAGCTACCAGCTTGCTATGGCACAACTTTTTCACCAACATCAAACCTTTCACATGACACTACCAAAAAAATGGTCTCCTATTGGTTTTTTGGCCTTTTATTAATGATAGTTATATTTTCTGCACTTTATGGGTTATTGACTCCTTTGTTTTCTACAAAGACAGGAAACATGCACTGAATAAAATCAATGAAGTGTGAAAAGCATTATCTGCACTCCACACAGAAAAAGAAGCCTATAAAAAAGGCCAGGAGCAGGAAGCAACAGAGGGTAAGATATTCCTCTGTGGAAAAAAAAGTAAAATAATACTGTCACTAAGTTAAAAATAAACTACAGAATATCAGATCTTAGAAAACATAACATATTTTCCTGAAGAACAGAAATCTAAGACAGCGAAGGGAATTCTTTTTTTTACTGTTCCACTTTTATCCTAGAGATCTGAGGAAGTCAAATGAAAATTTCCTGGCATCCTGGGGCAATAAAATAATCTCAGTCTCCTTGTGAAACCACATTAGTGTGGAGATCGAACAGAAGTTCTTTGAGAACTGTAAGTGCTATGTAAGCATCATTTTTCCCAGGAAACTAAGGTTTTGTTTATTTACACTGAGCTGTGCCACTAATGCAATAAGAAATAAACTGCTAGGACAGTCACAGGCCTGAACACCTATCACATAGGAACACACCAGCACCCAGATCTGTGACAAAGTTGATAGTCCCTTTAGAAAGCATCAGGGCTTCTGAGGACAGTGACTCAGCCCATCACAGAGCCTTCTCAGCATCCAGCACCCATGTGCTGAGGAATCAGGAGGGATTTCAGCCAGTGCAGAGCACACTTCACTGAATCAGGGCCTCTTGGCTTGCCCCTAGTAGCTTTTTTTGCTGATCTGAAATAAGCCAATGTAGGCCAAAAAAAGAAAGCCCTCTGGTATAGATCTGACTCATCTCTATTGATGGTACAATTAACTTCAGGTGATTGCTTGTTTATGAGCTCTGGCTGCACATACAGACACTTATCTGCAGGCAGAGCTTCTGGTAAACATGGCTTCTGGTTTAGGGCTTTGATTCCCCTGGGCAGAATGGCCATGGTTAGAAGGGATCTTCTAGTTCCAACTCCTCTGTCAGGGGCAGGGACCTCTTTTGCTAAATCAGATTGCTCAGAGCTCCATCCAACCTGGCCTTGACACTTTCAGGGATAAAACATCCACAGCTTCTCTGGGCAGCTGTTGCAGTTCCTCACCACCCTCACAGATACCAGCTTTACCAAGGCAAGGAGGTCTCACCACAGTTGTCTACGACCACTCTGTTATTGATCCATGAGAAAGGCACCAAATGCTGTCAGGGCACGCCAACAGAAAAGCAAAACCCCTGGCAGCTCCTCTCTTTTCTCTCCTCCAGCCATCGGGGGAACATGCTACTTCAAAATGGCAGTCACTGTGTTGGTGGCAAGAGCGTTAAGACTTCTTGGGTTTCGACTCCTTCATTTTTAAACAGAGTTGTGGCAAGAGCACATTAAAATTTCTCATGTTTTTCAAACATGAGACAGTTTTTCCTGACTCTTCATGTAGCAGCCATCACAGACATCAGAGCAGCAAGGGCAACTGGAGCCTTCAGCTCCAAGAGACATTGCCGGCTAATGCAGGTGAGGTGCTCCTCTGCTCCATTGTACCTTTTAAATATATTTCAAATAATAACACTAGATTTTCACATGAGAAAAGAAAGCCACTAAAATGGTTCTCTAACCAATATACTTGCTGCTACTGAAACACAAGGAAATATATATAAGTACATTCTAAAGAAAAAAATGGTTTTGTGTCATTCAAACATGTTCTAATTTGTCATGAAAACTTATATCCAGGCACTTATAAGTTAAGAATGAATAAACATTGTGTAAAAACCCTCACTCATCTCAGCAATACACATAACATCAAAAGTGTGCAAACAGCATGCAATGCTGACTGAAGGCACTGCACGGAGTCCTGCATGTAAAACAACCACCAGCCTTAAGAACTCTGTATCTCACAATTGTTCCAGCCATCATGTCTCCCAAATTTTTCATTTTTCTTATGTGCTTCATTTTTCTTATATAGTTTCTCCCACAGTAATAACAACTGAGGACACTGACCAGTTTGGAAGGCAGCAGGTGGTATATGAGAACACTTGAAAAGAAATCTGACTGCATTTATACAATCCTAAGAGAAACAGTGTCAAGGAATCCTTAAGAGACACTCTGCTCACAGGAAAGCAGAATTTAATAAAACAGAGAAGTCAGACTCCTCTCTCTGGTGCAATAGCATGCTCCAGAGAGGTTACTATGCTCTTTTGACATCTTCAGCATTTATTCCCATAAGGGGATGGCACAAAATGTTTCTACAGTTTGACTTCTGATCAAAGGCTGCACAGCTGCAATATTCAGTCATGTTTTGTGAAGGTCCCCTGCCCCTGCTGATTCCTTTCCTTCTCTGCTATTTCTTCCCATTCCCGTCTTTCAGGGAAAGCAGCCAACACTCATGCCAAATTCAGCAGCAGAACTATGCCTGGCCATTTCCTACAGAGGCCCTTCCTCCTTGCACTCGCTCACCTTTCTTCTGCTGACACCTCTTTCCCTCACCAGCTTGAGCAGAGGACATCTGGTTCACTGAACATTATCATCCCTTTGATTATCTCAGAAATAATCCTGTGTCTTCCCTCACCTGATCTTGGATCTGAAACAAGCAAGGTGTTTTTTCTAATTCTTAAATACAGACTTTTTTATTTCATAATGAGTTTTTTGAACCCTACCAGTTAGACTTGATGGCAAGTGATGATCTATTCAAGTGTACAATAAAATTTCTTTCCATTTGCTATAGATGTCAAGACTGGCACAGGAAACTATTAAAGGCAATTTGCAAGACTTATCGACTCACTATATTGCTAGAGAAATTTTTAAAGTTGATTTAAAATGTCTTTATTTGCTTGCTGAATTGTACGAGTCTTCAATTTCTATGTGGTTGCGTTCAACCCAGTGAGTGACTAGTTTGCAAATGTAGTTAACATCATTTTGCTCCCAGGGACCTTAGGTACCAGAGCATCAGACCCAGCGAGGGACTGGAAATCCCATCTCTGGGAGAAGACTTCAGAGAGCAAAGACAGGAAAAAGGGTTTCATAAATGTGAAGAGCTGCAGACAGCCACAGCATGCTGAGGGCCCTGAAACAGACTGTGTCTGAAATCTTCTATATATCTTGTCTGAGCATACCTAAGATTCAAGGTTTAAAGTTTTGACTAGATTTAGGAATGTAGGTCAGTCCTGTAATGGTCTTTTTGTCCCATACTCCAAATAGGCCTGATCTTGCTTCACGTGCCCTCGTGGTAAGGGCACTCTCCCAGGAGGGAAAGACTGGGGCTCAGCTCCTTCCTCTGCCAGACAAACTCAAACACAACTCTCTTGCTTTCCAGAAACTATGCAATTATAGTGGCTCAAAAAGAGCTCATTAGTCCTCAGCCCTCAGCACCAGGCTCGCTGCCCTGAGGTCAAGCACAGCTTACCCAGCGCATTTTGCTGAAGGGGGATGAGTTTTAACACTTGTTAAATGCTCTGCTAAACTGGGTTCATAAAGAAAAGAGACCAACAACCACCTCATGGCTCTGTAAGAACCATTATATCCGAGGTGTCAGGACTGTGTGACTGTAGAGCCAAAACACATTTGTATGGTAAGAAGAAGAAAGATACAAAGTAATTATGAAACATAATATACCAATAATATTTGGATAAGTTCAATCTAAAATACTGCTCTGTCCTTACATTAGGCTGATTGGAGCCTGTGATTCCAGCCACGAAGAGAGGGCTTATTTCAGTGAACATTTAGCCAAAATCAGAAACCTCTCTGAGAAAAATGGTGCGGGCCAAGAGTTGGGGGAAGTTGCGGGCTGGCTAAAGCCCTATCACACTAATAAGGCAAAGCATGTTTTTCTTTAGTTTCAATTTAACTTCAGAGTTACAGCAGTTTACTGTTCTGTGGTACAATATTTTTCCCCTTAGTCTCACAGTCAGATTAATTTCTGAACAGCAGTGCAATGAAACTTTTGATTTAAGAGATTTGCTGAGGAAATCTAGATTGAAACTCAAGGTTTAGCCAGTACATAAATCAAAGGTGGGATCACTTCAAAGATTCCTTCATCTACTTGGCACAGAGTTGGTTCATTTAAAACCTCCTTTCTCATAATTGTGCCCTTATTTAGATTTGAACATTTATAAAATGAGGAATGAGGTCTTAGAGAGTTTTCTGTAATCACTTCCCCTGAAAATAAAAGTCTACAGAGAAGTGGTGAACGTGGGAGAGAACAGGTCATCTCCTGGCTATCATGGCTACTGATTTTATGGGGTCCTGTCGTAGAAGTAAAGCTGTGCATTAAAGTTGCTTCCTGGCTCTGCCATAGATTTCCTGTGTGAGACCAATTCAGTTAATCTCTTAGGGCAAAAGTCACCCCATCACAATTCAGAAACTTAGCTGACGTGCTGAGATTAGGAGCTCATTTACCCTGTGGTGTCTTTTTCACTTAAGCTAATGTAGCAAACCCTACCTGGTTTAGTCATCAATAGAGGAATATATTAAATTATGTACTTTAAAGTGCCCTTAATTTTTAACATTTATAAGTATGACATTTAAGCATTTACATTGTCCATTTCTAAACCAGTAATGTTCCTTTCTTCCCACCCTTCACCTTTTTTTCAATTTAGTCTTTAATTCTTCAGAGAAACCCATCTATACTGAGTTTTATGAAAATTCAATGTCCCCTCCACAGAGGGTTCAACATATCTACACAAGCTAGATTGAAAGCCCCTTGGAGCAGCTTCCAACTGCTGTAAGGAAGGAGACTGCCAAAGAAAAGTGTCAGATATGACAAGTATCTTGTGGTTATGCCTGAGTGCTTGCACGTATTTAATTGGAAGAACTAGAGAGTGTCAAAGGCCAAAGACCTTAAATAACATTCATGTGTTTCCTTAGCCTGGTGAGAGCCTTTCCATCCCTGTAGGTGGTAACTAGCATGTCTGTGGCCAGCAGCAGGGCTGTGCTGCTGCTTGACTTCACGTGGCTTCTCCAGCTTGGCTTAGCATCCTCAGCCAGGCACTCGAGGCAGCTGTGGCGTGTAGCCTAAGGACAAGAAAGAGCAGAAAACAATGTCCAAAAGAGAACAGGTGAAATAAGGGAAAAGAGGTTACTTGACAATTAACCAGAGCGAACATTTGCAATGAATTTCATGTAGAGATGCCAGCATGCCAGCTTCGTAACAGGCCTATGTGATGAACCAGAATTAAAGGTTAGGCACATTGAAATATATGAAGATGTAAATAAACCTTGACACTAACATAGAGTCAGAAAAATAATCTTCTGTGATTTGACCAAGCCTTTAGTCTGAACTGGTAGAACAGTGCAGGATCAGCAGCTGGTAACTTGTGACTGGCAGCAGATGCAACCTGGGATTTGACAACTGGAGGATGGTCCTCACTTACGCCAGAATTCTGCTTACAGCGTTCAGATAATTTCTGTTCAATATAAATTACAACAAGTATTTGGCTAACTCAAGGGAAATTTTTAGTGAATGACCAGAAAAGCTTAAGGATTCCCAAGCCTTAATTCCAAGGATACTAAAACAAAAAAAAAGGGAAAAAAAGCCACACAAAATGATGGTATTACATATGTAAACAATACGTGCAGAAAAAGGTTTTTAAATAAATGGATTTTGATAAATATTCTTCTGAATGAAGTGCTATAAACTGCTTGAAAGTTGTATAAATAAGTTGAGATGAAAGTCCTTTGTAATGCAATGAATCATTTAAAAAAAGGTTTTGATATACAGAAGCAATGTATGCTCACATCATTAATTTTTCATACCTAACACTAACAAAGCACACACCATTGCAAATACAGCGAGATCTATCTAAGGGCTTGGTAATTTAAAGTTTTGACATAGTCTCTCTATCCATTCCTAGCTGAGTTCAACTTCACAGGGCTGTAGCAGCTTACTGTGCTTTTATTTCTTGTTAAGTCATGGGTAGCTGCTGCGATTTAGTGATTCCTACAAATTTTACGCTCCTCATCCTCACTAGCTCACAGGACATCATTGACCCAACTGCAAGAAACAGGGTAGTAGGGAAACCCTGCAGATCCTGTTACAGACTCGCTATAGCCAATTCCTATAAACTGGAAGATGAGAACAGCCTTAGCCCCTTCACAGATGATGGATGCAGATTAGCAGATCCAAACAATTAGTTAGGGTGAGGGAATGAGCCCTTAGACAATTAGAGCAGTTAAGCATCCTGCTGACAGCTGTGGTGACAGCAGACAGTAAAACTACCCTTGATGAAATGAGAAAACTCTCTGCTTTTTTGATTTACAGGCAAGTTTACTTATAGGCTGTAAGGTGTTAAACTACAGTGGTCACAAACCAGGCACTAATATCCTTCTATGTGCAGCCAACAAAGCGGGACGGCGAGCGCAAGCTGACACAGCTCAGCTCTGGCAGAGTCTGTCAGCTGTGGTTGTTTGAAAGAAGGAGGCAAACCTGTCAGGCAAAAGGAGGCAAACTGAATGCCTGAGCTGTTACCAGTGCAAGGAAAAAGAAATGGTTTAATTCTTTATGGTATGTGAGGATCAGAGATGTTTTGTGCTCCCTCTCATTCATATTTTTACATTAAAACTTGCCACTGGAAAGCTTTTGTTTCAAGTCTCACGACAGCTGTTTGGTGAATGTGGGTTTTGTATCCATTAAGAACAAATGATCCCTTGTTTTTAACCCTTTGATTTGGGGAGTTTGTATATCCAGGTGTGCACTGTTCCCTTTCCACACCCATTGTGCTACCATTACCCAGGAGAGACATTTTAAATGTTTGTGGTCAGTTCCATGGAATTTGGTTTAAATGCCAACAAAAATTAATTTGTACAAATTCTAATGGCTTTCGTGTATGGGTTTTGTCTCAGAGTTGTTTTCTGGAACTGGGGGAGGGAGGGGATGTTTTAAATGACTGTGCCAAGCTGAGAGGCAGATGTGAGTTTTCTTTGATCCAGGAGAGGATGCATTGTTGAATGCTTCGGAGTCTTCAGACAACACTTGTCCATGAGATCAAGGAGAAAAATGTATGACACGATACATTTTTTCTCACTTAGATGTTAGAATTACCGGGTACTAAAAACTATATTGAAAGGTACTGCATTCCTTCACAAAACATCTGGAAAAACAGATAATCACTACCAATCGTTATGGTGTGATAACAGCACCTTGGTGTTAAAAGAATCAGTGTAAATTTTTACATCAGGCAGGTGGAGAAATAGATGGCATATCTTTTAATTCAATTAACACTCTATATATTGTCCTAATGGGTTAGTACAGCTTAGTATCATTCATTGCAGCAACAATAGCTAGCAACAGTAGGACTTATCATTAAACATGGTTTCAGGTTTTATTGTAAATGTGAGCCTCACCTGATGTTTGAAGATGCTCACTGAGACATGAAGCAGAGATCTATTTTGTGCATGTCATGACTGATTGATTGATGGTTTCAAGTGAATCTTTAATTGTGTTTCACTTTGGCTTCATTTACCTGTGACACTGTTAAAGAAAGTGCACTGGGTGCAGAGCTACACTAGACGAAACTGGTCCACTTCAGTGGATGAAAGTCCACTGCCATTAACATCACTAGAATATCCTGAGAAGTTCTGCAGGAGTTCTTGCTATATTTAACTCATTATCAGTAAACCAATATTTTTTCAAATGCCTTTGAAAAATATTTCAGTAGGTCTTCCCTAGCTTTAATTTCAGTAGGTCTTCCCCAGCTTTAATGATAGCCACCATTGAGTTAAACTCTGAATTTAGGGAGACAATTCATCGTGTAAGATTCTCAGCATTCAGATCAGAAATAGACTCTATTTATCTTTTTATTGTTAATGTTTTTTTCTTAGGCAAGCCACCTGGATTATGTGTTTGCATAGGGAAAAACCTGTCTACACAATGTGGGCATGTTTTTATTTTTCCCTGAAAGATGTAGATAGGTTTCATTACAGGGTTCTATACCAAACAACTGTGGACATAAGTGAAGATGTAGGGAAAATTGTTTTCACTTTTACATGGAAACTACTAAAATGGTTAAGAACTATAAGTGAGAGACTATCAACAAAGCAATATTGTTATGACAAGCAGAAGGTAATAAGTAATTAGGCTAACTATTCACTCACATGATGTTAGTGGTCCTTTACTAATGAGCAAATCTTGAAGACTACAATATTCATCTGAACATAGTAGGTCTGAAAATACTTCAGAATCTCCAGTGTGACATACCAACTTCTCAAATTTGGGATCTTCCATTGCTAAAACAATGCAGTGCTTGGCTTGCTCTTCTTCCTGTTTCTGTGTCTGCTAAGAGCACAGTGAGCAATTTAGCACTTATTGCTGGCACTTTACAGTGTTCATCTCTTTCCATGATGGTCTTTGAAGACAGGTAAGCTCTTCCACTCTGTAGGACAGTCTCTCACAGTGCAGAAAAAACTGTCACCTGCAAGGAATACTGCAAAGGCAAGAGATGAGCTCTTTCGCCCAGCTGATTAATAATCAGATTAAGGAGACAATTCACCTCCTTTTCATCTCAAAAGTGAGGATGAATTCCAGATTTGGACTTCAGATGAGGGTTTTAATTTAGTTCAGGAAACAGAGGAGAAAATAGATGTTCCCACATAAAATCAGCATTTTTATTACAGTATAAATTGTAAGTATGTGCACCCCATAACTACCTAGGAGCATCACAATAATAATTATCCAGTAATGGTTTTCATTTGAAGAAGCTCGAACTGCTTTACGATTTACTAAGTATTTTAGAGGACAGAATTGAGAGACCCTGATTTTCTCATCATTAAGAAAGGTGGGGATAAAATTTCAGTCTCCCGATCTATATAGTACCCTGTTCTCTACTGCATATGAAAGTTCTGACAGAGATGAACAACTGTCCCAGCTATTCTGTCCTGAACAGCAGATGAGGCCATGTATGACACACAGGGATATATGGCAAGGCGTGTCACATGGAAAGCAAGCAGCTAACATCATCTAATCTACTTTTTGAGTTGGGTTTCAGGGGGTTTGGGTTTGTTCTGTTTGTTTTCAAAGAAAGAAGATATGACCCAATACAAACAAGTCTCACTTTCCCTGCAGCCACATGTGCCCAGGTAGGACAGATTAAGGAGGAGTTGGTGAGGACCTGGCATGGTCCCCTCAGGAAAATTTTGATCAGGCATCCATCTGGAGAATGAGGGAGAAAGCAGATCAGGGCAGGACAACTGGAGTTCAACCCTGCTTGTATGTTTTTGCTGTTGTTGTTCACCCTGCCAGGAAAGTCATTCAGTTTGGTGCCTCGAAGACAGATGGCACAAAGGTTTTTGGATAGCACAGCAAAATGCAGTGCAAGAAGATGGTCAGTACCTGAAATACAACTCTTCCACGGAGTGCTGTGGGTCTTGGTACTGGGACCAACAGCAGATTTGCTGGTTCATAACATTCACTGCTAGTATTGTTTTTCCTTGTGCCTTCTTATGGATGTGTTTACTCCTAAATGCACATCTCCTTTTGTCTGAATACCTCAGCCGATAACAAGTCTTGGGCCTTACTTCCCATCTGATGCCTTCAGAGCACTGCCTTTCCACTGTCATCAAGGGCAGAGGGGACATCTTCCTTCCCAGCTTCTTTCTTTGTTACCCCTTTTATTCTGAGACTCTGTAGGCTGCTGGGAGGAGAACAGGACCAGGTTGTCTTCTGACAAGGTGCTGCCCAGCCTTAAACCAAGCCCAAATGAAACTGTTTTCTTTGTCCTCATATGTCATCATTGTGATTCTGGACTCCACTGTTGTGGAAAGCTCTTCATTTTATTGTCCTTTTTAATTATGAGATCCCTTCCTCAGTAATTCACTGTGACTCGGTAACTGACTCCACATGGTTTCGACGTGACTGTCCTGATTGAATTACTGGAAGAACAGAGCCTGCTGAGCCACATGCATGCGAGCCATGGCGCAGCACGAGCTCCCTTCGGCGGGCACCTCGCAGTCACCCACGTGGGGAGCGGAGCTCCTGCCACCCCTCAGCCTCTTGCCGCCACTTTGACCACCCCAGAGACGGCCCCCCTCTGTGACCATTCCCCTCGGTGAGGCACACCAACCTGTGGTGCTGTCTGCTCCTGGGTCTGGCACACCCAGGAGGTGGTGTGGGCGTGCGCTGAGCCAAAGCAGCATTAACACCGTGCAGATACAACACCAACACCCCGCAATTTGGGCCCACGATGGCACTGGACAGGCACACACCCCTCCCTGGGTTGCAGTAGATACCCAAAATTGAAGGTGCAGCACTGCGTGTGCAATGGCCACTCTGGCACCAAGGATGGGCTGGGAGTCATGACAGTTCCACCACAGACCCACGTCCAGCTTCCTGGCTTCAAAGGAAAAAGGGGGTGATGTGCCTAGCAGGGATTCCAAAGCTGTGGGTGGTTTCCTTTAATTTAGGAGAGCATCTGATACAGTGTGTCACGACACATCACATTTATTTAATTCTTTCTTCGTTTGGATATGATTACTGTCACGTGGAATGGAAACTGAGTGATGCACCATGAGCAAAAATATATCAGAAGATGGTTTGAATCAGCTCATACTGAAATAGGGCAAGAAGAAGAAACATTCAGTGTAGGTCTGAGAAAATTAGGAGTATTTAACTTTATTGTTAATGAATATAAAGAAGGAGGTCAAATTAAACAGGCCATTGACTGATAGTACCTTGATAGTGGTAACTGCCTTCTTGAATTTGCCCCAGTGAATACTGGTGAGAACTCAAGGAATTACTTAATAAATAGGATTTATTATGAGAACACAGAAATGGAATTCTAATAATTAAATATGTACGTAATTTAGTTAAGGAGCATTTAACATGAGTCCTAGCAGTCTAAGGATACCACAGTGCTAGATGAAGGGGGAAGTTTTATAGGAGAAGAGCATGGGCACAAGACATGGGCCATTACAGAAAAGCTGCACAGATGGAAAGATGAACAGGAACAGTGACTTTGCCTGATGAAGACTGAAAAAGGAAAAAGAGAAAACTGTATAGCCAGAGACAATGATGTTGGAGGAGTGACACGCACGGACATCCCAAAATGAGCATTCCATGAGCAAATTCAATTAAAAATACTTTCTCTCTCTACATGTTTGAGATCTAAAGCGAGATGGAACACATTTTTTCATGGTGTTTAGAAACTGAAGAAGGATTGTCTTTTGTTGTTGTTGTTGTTGTTGCCATTGTTGTTGTGGTGGTGGTGTTGTTGTTGTTGTTGTTGTTTTTGAATTCCATGAACTATTTTCATAGGGAACCTAAGACAAAGACAAAGGGAGCAGTCATAAAAGTCTCATGCAGCACAGGGACAGAACACAGTGCACAAAGTTGTCTGCTCCACTCCAAAGGCTGCACGCTTGCTTGTAGTTTGGGCCTGAGCTGGCATATGGGGGGGCAGGGGGACAAAAACCAAACCACATACAAGTAGAAAAATGAAAATGGCAGGGTGTGGTGAGGAGGGAGAGCAGGAACAGCTCATGAACATGCCCAAAGATTTCAGTCAATGTTCAAACAAACCACAATGGAAAACGAAGGTGCTGTGTCAATTATCTTCCAAAACTATTCTAGCAGATTCTCTTGAGCTTTTGGCTTCTGCTCTTACGTTGATCTCAGCTCTCACTTTTTGTGTTACCTTGCTTTCAAAGAGAATCGTCAGCAGTGATGGAGATGGGGCATATGGTTCAGCATTTTGACAAGCAAGTCCTTTGCTGCGTGCAATGAGGAAGCACCAGTGGAGCAACATTTGGATATATTATTTCTGGCTGCAGTCACAAAGATGAAAAAGCCTGGTGAACGCATGCCTTAGGCTGCCACCACATGGTGAGAGCAGGGAATGAGGGCAAGTGATCGGTTTATCTGCAATTTCCCTGGCATTGTGGTGTTCCCACAGCTTTTACTGAAAGGAATTTCTTTTCAAATCTAACTCGAAGGGAAAAACCAGAAATTTTATTTGCTTCATTAGCTATAAATTGATTTCTCCCAGAACTTCCTTATGTCAATTTTTTGTTTCATTTTCTGCATGGTGAGATCTTGTTATAATAAAAAGTACTAAGGCAGAATCTACTTTGTAAAATGATTTTTCAGATTCATTTGGTTGCCCTGCCCCAGTGTTATAGCTTTCATCTGCTGTCTAAGTCCCAGGTGTTGTTTCTTAGCCTACATGCAGATGCTAGAAAATAAAGGGTAATCTTCCACATTATTGCAATTTTTCCTTTGTAAATGTTGACACTGAGTAAGCAAAAAGGAGATTGCTTCAATACGCTAACATTTAATTTTTTAGTGCAGATTTTCTATATAAATATTTTTATGAGAAAAACCCTGCTGCGGTTGGGCCTCTATAAGTGTGATTTAAAAACACTAAAAACGATTTTAAAGTTTTTAGATATGAAGTGTAGAATTTTTCCCCTTGGTTGCAACTGCTGGGAGAATTTTTAGGGACATAAGGTGGCTAAAGTTCAAACTGTAACAGTGCCCCGCTGCCTGGACTAAAACATGTGAGACATTTTAAAAGATTCATGAATTTCAGTGTCTTTTTAGTAGCTGGTAACAGAAATTAAGGACTTCATTTTACATGCAATCTTTAAAAAATCTCCTGCCATGGTTCTAAGCAAGCCACAGACCAACACTAGCAGGGGAGAATTTTTTTATTTTTTTAAAATATTATTGCATGAAGAACTTTATTTAATTGTCTTTTTTTTTTTTTTTACTTGCAGCAATGGAAATGCAAATAATTCCAGGGGAAAGTATTTAACTTAAAGCTACACCTGATCTTCATTAGTTTTAAAAGCTGCTCCTCAGGTCATTTATACCAGTATAACTGTGGAGTTAAAAATCTCCTTGATGAATGAATGAGAGGTGCTTCAGGACATATAACATGCTATCTTTTTGAGGAAAAGAGAGTAAATCATGCAATATATTCACCACTTAAAATACTTAATATTAGACCTTTCATTATTGCAACATAATTGTTCATGAGCAATATTTTTTTTGTTAATATTAGTTTCAAAAACATTTAAACATCTGATGGAAATGCCTTCAACTGAAAGAATATTTCCATTCCCTTTTGTTCCTTTTTCTTTGTCAAGTACACTTCAAAATAGTGCTGTTACTGACACAGATACAGATTTTTCCAAGCTCCCTCTCCAGCCTGTACCTATAAACTGTGATTTAAATAGGATTCCCAATGCATATTCTTCTTATAGAGCTTGAAGCCTCATTTGGAGTTTTAACAGAAACAACGTGTGAATAAATATGTATTTGGGGAGTTTTAAAAGCCAAGCTCTGACCTGACGTGCAAGGAACTGTTGCTGGGAGCACACCCAAGCTCTTACATCTCAGTGCTTTTCAGCTGCTCCCAGCAATGAGCTCGTCACATGCTAAAATCCACAGGGCAACCTCCACGGGAAAAATACTGGAAAGTGCATGTTTGACTTGAGGTGTTTCTAAACATTAAAAAGCTGTCTTTTTTATTTTTGTCTTTTCCCATAATCTGCAGTAGGTGCTGGCTGGAACTGTTTGCCATTAAAAATCCCAGTGTTGAGCAGGAGCTAGTGGAAGTTTAAAATAAATAGATAAAGACATAGATAGTACCCCTCCGTACCTCAGCTTCAATATTGTCTTTTCAAAGCTCAGCAAAATAATAAACAAGTGAATGAAGACATAAAACCTGACTCAGGAACTTTCTTGTCTCATTTCAACCCAGAATAAAATTTTAATAAGGAATTAAAATAATGACAATCACAATGACTCCTTGCCCCCAGATCTCACAGTGTTCACAGCAAGATGCTCTGTGCCTGCTGACTCCATAAAGCAGTTGAAGGAAAGAATAAAACACCTCCTCTCAAACATAAGTTAAGGGGCATGGCTGCCCAAATGCTTGAACTGTTTTTCCCTCATATTAAAATGCAGCATTTCTTTTCATCTTCTCTTTTTCAGAAAAGTGAGAGAGAGCAGAAGTAACCAGAGCTCCAAAGGTAAAAAGAGCCACATCCACTTCTAACACACAATGTTTGAACAGAACATTCAAATGATGTTTTAAATTAAAAACACAGAACAAAACCTACAGCATCTTAAATGTCATAAAGTACTTTCTGCTTCAGAAGTGGGAGAAAAAACAGCTAGGCACACCCCTGGCAAACACCAGGGAGGGTCAGGGCTACCTTTCTTCATCCCCTTTCAGCTCTGTCCCAAAGTACCTGAGTCTCTGAGCAGCAGTGCCCTTCTCTGGCAGCTATAAATGCTTGGCATGCTTTAGGCAGCAGGAAATATGCTTTAACCCCTTCCACAGCTAAGATTTCACGGCACCGGCAGGAAAGCCCAGTGGCAAAGTAGCTAATGCTGCAGTCACGCTTTTCAGAGGGCACGGAGGGGCAAGCGGAGAAGGCAGCGGGTCTTGGAGGGTCTGCAGTGCCCAAAATGCTGAAAGTCACATCCCACTTCCCCCTGCCTCGGGACAGCAGGCGCTGACGGCAGGCTCTGTGCACCTGGGGGGGTTTTCTACATAAAAACAGCCTTGGGCTGCTCAAACCAAACCCCAAACGGGGTCTGTTACCCTCATGGTTCCTTACCATAACACAACTAATCCCTCACAAATTCATTATCTTGCTTTTAGTGCTCAAAGAATAAGGAAAGGGGATTTCCAGAAACTGGAAAGAAATGTGAAATATTGCTATGTCACATGATCAATTTAATTCCTGATGAGGATGTCTACCTACTGCAATTTACCTTCTGCCTGGGACACATTATCTCTGCACAGAGGAGCAGCCCAAAACTTAAGCAGTTCTCAAAACTTCCAGAAAAACTGATTAAGAGGGAGTTAAGGAGTTTATAGGTCTTATGGGACTTTGCTACACATGGCTGAAAGTTCATAGTGGCCTCAAGACAGAAAGTTCAGCTGCATTTTAGATCTTTTAAAATAATTTTGATTTCCATGCTTTCTTTAACAAAATTCTTAAAATAATGAGATTAAAAAGGACATTCTGCATTAGCACTTTCCATACCCATCTCTAAGTAGTACATGTTATACATCTAGCACTTGACACACCAGACTTATTGTTTTGCTGTTTTTCTTCTAAAAAACTGCATGGGTTTAAATTTTTTGTCTCACTAACAAAAAATGAAAGCATAAATTCTTAGCTTGATTAATTAAAACTACAATTCTAGTACCATTTCCACAGCCCACCATCCTCCCTTCCCCTGCTTTCCTTGAGAAACTTCTCCTTTTAAACTATCCCTCATGAGTATCAGACTTCTGCAGGACTTTGGGATGGAAAATAGGAAAAATTGTGTCCAGCTTCTATTCTCAAATCAGTGGAAGTTTGGTTGCTAGTTTGCTTAAAATTAAAGTAGATTTTAGAAGGATTTTTTAAATGTTGTATTTCATATTCTTCAGTCTACATTTTGTCCAGTCAGTCTTGCCTCTACTACAAAATACAGATACAGCTATGATATTATCTGATGACAGACATGCATTGAAATGACACAAAAAGAAAATAATTGAGAAGAGATCTTTCCAAAAATTTTTTGTATAATCATGTAAGATATCTGAGCTTTGAAGCTGGGTGCATATATCTATTTAAAAAAAAAAGGATAAAAAAGAAAAAAAAAAGGACAAACAGAAAAATTAAGAAGCTGTTTAAAATAAATCTGCCCTAGATTTCAACACAAAAATGAGGACTTAACTAAACAGAACTCCTCTGTCCCAAAAGAACTCTGAATTCAGCTTAGGGTTTATTATTGTCAGCTTCCTGTCCAGGGATTTGCAAAACCAGCTCTACTTGTTTATATGGTAAGCAGCATCTAAAAGTAACAAAAGTGAGCTGTATTAGTCGGGGTTTTTTTTCTTTTTTTCTTGCCTTAGATGTGTAGTTGCATATCTTACACTTGCAGCGTTGGGTTTGATGAAGTGTGAGCTGTGAACTGCTGTGTGAAACTATTTCATGCTTGTTTCTTGGACTCCTTCATCATCTACCAGTGTTAATTTATGAAACCACATCTCTCATGTGATCAAGCATTAAAAAAGACTCTAATTTTAATGGTAAAATAAATTTTGCATTTAAATGACAAATTTTGAGCCATAATCTTTGTATAGGATTATATATTTGAACCCAGCTTTTTGGGTTTGAAGCCAGTTTAAAATTTCAAAGGTGCAGGCATTGTCCGTGAGGCGCTCTGGGCTGGCTGCTCTGAAGCCCCCCACACACCAGCACCGCCACCACTTCTGTTGAAGATTTGTACAGATGCCTCCAGGCATCTTTCAGCAACAGTATCAGATTTGCTTATAGTGCTGAAGCAAATGTTTTCATGGTCTGTCACCTTGATTTTATTAAAGGTGTTGGGCCAGGCTATTATCCAGTGCTGGAAAAGTCCCCTATAGAAGCTTTATAATAGCCTGGGAATTTAGAACGGCCAAGCATTTTGAGCCCGTAATAAACTTTTTTTCTTATGGCACAAGGCAGAGCATTTTCACAATTAGTCTAAACCAGAAAAAAGCTCTGCAGGTACTTCAGGCTCTAGACTTTTAAAATTTGTGCCTCTGTGTCTTAGATTCACCATCCCTTTTCACAGAGATTTGATTTTCTTTTCCCCAGGATTTTCATTTCTCCTGCTGAAGAAAGGATCCATGCTGAAAACCTCTCTGTCCAGATAACTGTGTGCCTAGCTTAAATGCATGGTATCATCAAAGAAATATTTTTATAAACAGCTTGAGTAATCATTGCTTTAAAGAGAACAGTTTGGGCTTATCCTATAGGTTCAATATGGAGTTGTTGTTTTGGTTTTGCTTTGCTTTAGCTACAGTAATGTAAATAACAATAACTTGAGATCAAAGATTTCCTCAGAGCTGTAGGAAACATAATGTGTGTGCAGGTGCCGTGCCCTGCTCTGGAATTCGGGCACTTTGTTGAAAGGAGGCCGGGGTGGTGTTTTCCAAAAGGGCACAGATCATCTTCGTGAAAAACAGGGATTTTTACTGGGGCAAATACTGACCTGCTGAGTTAAATGCAATATTTAATTAAAACTGAAACGTTCTTGTGTACCAACATAAAGAGTTCAGTTGTCTGCTGTTTATACAAAAAAAGGCAAAGTGAATGTGTGCAACGGGACCCACATGCAAAGCAGAGGGATTGTGTGTGGTCCGAGTGGACTTTTTTTGTCATCCTGTTTGGGAACCAATTCAGGATCTGTTTCTGTTGGCAGTTTCCTCCTGTTGTGAATATATTAGTGCATTTCTCAAGGCCTCTGTGCAGCTGAAAGGCTAGTAACTTAAGCCTGGAGTATGACAGACAATCATCTTCCATCAGTTCAGACATGGGTGATGGGATGAAAAAGAAGAGATTACATCTCTGAAAACAAAGGAACTAAATGCAGGCCAAGACCAGCCACTAGGCTGTAATCTCTGTTTTACCATAAATGTACAAAAATGTCTTATCTCTAGCTTTACGAAGTCATGCAAGAGCAGTTGCAGCTCTTGGGTGCACCAGCCAGCTCTAAGTGGTGGCTCAGAAAAATGACAAGACTGAAAGAAACAGTTGAGGGAATGAAAAAACACACCTCGTAAAATTTCAGATACAAAAAAAAAAAATCTCTGAGCATTGTTACTTAATGAGTTATTTTAAACATTTCATTTCACATTAAAAGGAGATTTATGCAAGATGTGAGACTTGAAAACAGCCGGCCAGTAGAAACACACAGCATTGCATTGAAATTTCTCATTTGCCACCCATGCCAGTGGATTATGAAGGCTTAAGATTTACACTAATTCTTCAACAGACAAAAGTCAAGTGCCAGTTCCTTAATGCAAACCTCATTGCGATGTAAATGTGCCACAAACCTCTCTCACAGTTCACATCTGCAAATATTATTTCATACCAAGAGGGGGAAAGAAAGCAACTCATACTGAATTTCCACCAAGGAAGAGGTTCTCTGTGTGTTTCTTCTGTGAGCAGTGCACTCAGCATCCAAGTGTTTGGAGGAATCATTTCCTGGAAAATTTCTGGATGATATCTCACGGGTGCACGGTGAGTGCTGTCCCAAGCAGCTCCTTCCCTGTCTCTTGCTAGATGTCACCCCTCTGATTTTCCTCATCCTTTTTTTTTTTTTTTTTTGCCTTTTCTTTTCTTTCCAGATTTCCAGATCCAGGACTGAAAATGAAGCGTAAATCTTACTGCCTAATAACCACGGCAGTTACTTCAATAAAATGTTACTTAAAAGTCAATGGACTGCACATGTTAAAGACATTAGAGCTGTTAACAGACCATTGTAAAGTAAGCAGAATCTTTAATAACCTGCATGTAACGCTCAACCCCGCGATTTTTGGCGCAGAGCAGACTGTGAGCCTGGCCTCTCCGTGCCAGGGCTCCCAGCAGAAACCGCTCTTGCATTCTTCACTCACATGGCAAAACAGGCAAAAGGTGCTAAACACCGAACCCCGTGGGACAGCTCTGAGCACAGCCAGAATCCCGTATTTCCCCAGGACGAAGTGGAGGACTGGGATGGCTGGAGGCTCCCTTGTGTTCAAGGGCAGTGGAAGGTCTCTGACCCTCTTCTAGAGCTCAGCCTTGAGCACAGACATGGGAAGAGGAGCACTGCTCCAACCTGAAGGCAACATAATCCTGACATTGCAGTGTTTTGCAGATGTTTTTTGGGGGAAATCTTGCCCAGAAAGTGATCTGGGGCTGATAGCATCAAAATCCAGCCAAGACCATGGAGGGAGACAGCTTCTGCTTCTTTGCTGCTCCTGCTCCACTTCCATTCTCTCCACATCAGTGGAAGGCACTGTTTAAGACTGGCAAAGGAAACACCCTCTGCATTTGCACTGTCCTTGCCTTTGAAGCCTTCTGTCCAGCAGGAAAAGTATGTGCTCACAAATCAGCTAAGCTCTGGATGTACAACATCTTCACTGTTTTCTCTGTCCTCTCTCATTTTTTATTTTTGGTCAAAGGCTCTTCACACCCCTCACTCCTCCAAACAAAGACTGAAGCTGGAAAAAATAGCAAACAATTGCAATTTAAATTTTCCTTTTATATGTGCTAAGTGGAAACATTTATAAATAAGCTGAAGGAGGACTTATGCACCAGTCGGCTACAATCCGCATGTGTGAGCATGAGGCATGCAGCCAAATTTACACAAGCTAGAATATCTGCCTCCCTCTATCTCTCTGTGTGCACATACACGCATGCCCTCACCAGTATAAGATGGATGTGCTGACCTCATAATTTACACCGGCACCTTTTTTGGCCCTTTCCAGATGCACATCAGCATTATCAAAATGCTGGAACTACGTAAAGTACCTAAGGTGTCCTGTTCATAAACCTTTGAAGGATGAGACAAGAGTTTTGTTTTTCCTTTCAAACGAGTGCCCGGTTGTCGTGATTGCTGGTTTTAGCACACAGAAGTAAGAGATACAAATATGAGAGATCTGTTGAGACACCTCAGCAGTACAGAGTGTCTCCAACAAATTTCTTTGCTCACTGTCATCTCTCATTCAAGTACTCCCCAAGAAGGAGCTACATCATTTTTTTTTCTAAGACCACATCTGTAGACTTCATAGATGAGAAACTGCCCTTATTTTCTACCTCAAGGCTTCGCAGTCAAGTTTTGGCCCCTTGTTCCTCCTGCAGGCCTGCAATGTCCACTCAGTTCCATTATCATTTTGTCACACCTTCCAAACCACCTTGCCCAATCCTGTAACTGGGTTGTAAGCAGGGATGACCTATCAACGTCTCGATATTACTCCAATCTCTTTTGCTGCTTTCCTCTGATGTCTTTCAATATGCAGCACATGTGTTTGATGAGAGACCTTGAAATGCACACAACAGATCAGGGTAGAGTTCCAGGGAGAATATAAGATCTTTCCGTATATAAAATATGAGACCGATTTTCACATGAGCTAACTTTGCCGCCCAGCTATGCTGGAAGTGCCATTTTAATTAGTTCATTCTCAAGGATTTTCAGCCAGCATGTGTCTGTCTGAGGAGCTGAGGCAGTCCTCACGCCTCCTTTTTGGCTTCTCCTTTAGCTGTATCTAGCACAGCCCCCACGTCAGGGGTCTTGGGACAAGCCATGTTCCTGGCAACCTCCTTACCCACACCACAACTGCATCCAGCCCTCTGTAGTATTAACACTTTCCAGGTTTCTCTCTTTCCAGATGATGTTGTTTTAAAGCAAAGCACTGTAAATATTTTTGAATTCTTTCATGAATATTTTGAAAGCTGTCTCTCCTATCCCAGGCAATTCTGAACTAATTTTGAGGCAAGGTTTTATAAAACCCTACATCAAATGTTTGAGCATTTATTATTTGTTATTTATTTTGCCAAATGTCTCAAATGCATCTATAGGCGACAGGCCAGTGCTCTGATGTATAAGCCAAATACCATAAAGCTGTCTCCATGCAATTTAGAGAACTCTTTGATTATGCATGCTTTGGCTATATTTTTTACTAAATAATGATCTGGGTAGTTAAATTGCTCTAAAAGGTTCAGTATTTGTTGGTTTTAAGTACCTCAAGAGTCAATCCAGTAATTTTTCATGCTTACTTCTCCAGGCTCTGTGATCCGTAAGTGATGGTTACTGATTTCTTTCTCTTTCTCCTGTCCTTCATCTCCCTCAAAGACTCTTCTTTGCCTTGGTTTTCATAAAAACACACCCGTAAAAAACCACATGGGAGAGTTGAAAGCTTTAACAATTTTTGATCTTCTCAAAAGACTAGACTTCATGCCCTCGTGTATTTGTCTTTCTGCATATGATGCATGTGTATACATTAAGAACAATAGTGCTCTAGTTCTGACTGAGGCCTCTGGGTCCTGTAAGTAAAACAGTAAAACAATAATTTATAATAGCTCATCAATAATGTCACAGATGTCATCAATAATTCTGACAAAAAATGCCTGATTTTGGTTTTTGCCACATTTTTACTGTCTTTCATTGAACATTTTCTAATCCAGTTATGTAAGTCTAGATTTTACAAAGGAATATGGGAGAAACTTTTCTTATATTAACTAAAAGCCTGCATTTCATGTCGATTAATTAAAGAGCACTAATCACTGCATGGAAAACAGATTATATTGCCTTAAATTTTTTAGGTGGATTCGCTTTCTGATGCACAAGGTCACCTTATTTCTCACAGTATCTTATCAGCATGGGATGTTTTTGTGTCATACATATACTGTAAAGAAAATACTGGAACCATACCTCTGTTTAAAATCCCAAGGAACAACACATAGCAGTACTGCCAATATTGTAATTTCTCCGATTTTGTTGAATATACTGTAATCTTCTTTGAAGCAAACCAGACTTTCTAGCAAAAAATGTGTAGACAGCCTCCAAGATCCCTTCAAATACATGCAAAAGTGAAACAATGTGAATATTTGACACAATAGCCATGAACAGCTGAGAGTCCAAAACAAAGTGATGCAGCAATAGGAGTATGTACAGCAATAGGAGGCCATTTCAAGAGCATTTTTCTCAAGAGCGTTAGTGCACAAACACTTGTAGGAGGAAGAGACAGCTGAAGGCAGCAAAAAATCCCTGATCCTGCTACTAATCCACTTGTGTCAGATCCCTTCTCTTGAAGAAAGCGTAAGTGGCCTCCACTGTCTTGTTAGAAATTTCTGTAGCTTAAGCTGAGGCAGACATGCAAAGTTTCCTGTGAAACTGTTTTGGAACAACTCTTGCTCCATAGGCTCTAAAGTAAAGTGTTCTTTTGACTCTCTTACACCTCTCTGTGGTCTCATGATTATACAAGCTTTTTCTATGTAACCCTACATAACTTTTCCTAGAGGAGTTTCCTGAGAAAGTAACATCTACCTCCTGAAACGCCAGGATGGACCATACTCTGCAGCATTTCACTTAATGCCTATGAGAAATACTCCATAGCACGTTCAGGAAATTCTACAGTCCCATCCAAGGCGCTGATGAAACTATGAAGTGAACACAATTGGATGGTGTCTGTTTATCACATTAGTACACGAAAAGTACTTTCAGGTTTGCCTTCAAACACTGCTGTGAAAGTGGGTGGCATAAAAAGCAGTGCACAAAAAAAGGAGAAGGAGGTGGCTGAAAGGGAGAAGCCTGGAGATGATTTCAGCCATCTGGAGGTAAGACCATCTGGTCAATCTCAACAAAATGTAGATCCTCTCCAAAACCATCAAAGTCTCCTTTTTGAGCCTCTTTCTGCCCAAGACATGCTTATAAATGGTAGTGAAGGGGATGAACTCAGTAAAGTTCCTACTTCCCATCCATGCAAAATTACTACAAACCACAAAACAGAGTGAATGCCAGCTGCTTCCTTGGGCATTTAATATTACTTACTAATAAAAGGATTAAGTTTAATAGATTAGGGGAAAACTTAATGGGGGATAATGACTGGCTTCCCCCAAGAACTGCCAGTCTAGCAGCCTCGTGGGCTGTTCTGCTGCACTGGAAGTAGACCCTGGCTTTCAGGAAAGAATTTTTAATGTCTGTGCCCAGAGTGACCTCCCATGGGATATACAGCCATGGTCTTGGAGAACAGCTGGGGACCACCCACACCATTGGCTCTCCTGCTCATCTGGAGGAGTATTTGTGCAACCAACTGAGAGCGCCGGGAGGAGGCCTCAGCCTCTCAAAGGCAGCACCAAGGCATTTCGATGCCACCCACCTTTCAGGAACACAGAGCAGGGATTGCCCCAGAGTGTCAGCATGTGTCCCACAGGATGGCAGCATCCGTATCTCCCCTCAAAGCGTGACGCCAGTGTCTCTGTGTGCCCAAAGAGCTGCACTAGCCTCGCACCCACAGGCCCTCACAATGCTGGGCACAGACCTCCTATCAGGCAGCCAAACACCACTGCAAGCTCTCACTGAGGAAATAAGACACAAACAACCACAGCCAGGAAATTTTTCAATGCAAGAATGCTATTACCTGCCCAAATATCTTCTGCTTATCTGATGCCATGTTATTACATGTAATATATTCCCTGTTTTATCTATTGACTCATGTAAAAAAACTACAGAGACTTACCAAGTGTCGGCATTTATTATAAACTCATTCAAAAGACTAATGTAACATTTTCTCGGCCAGTTCCATGCTCACTAGTTGGCCATCTGCATAATTTTCTTGATTGCCACTGAGTTTGCAGTCTGTGTGAAAGGACAAATATATTTCATTTTGATGGTTTTAATTTTTTGTTCCAAGCAGTACTTCTCTATGAACTTGTTTGTTTGGTACTCTTTTTTTTAGGGGGGTTCATCTCATCTGCAACTGCTACTTAAATATGGATCTCTGGGAAATGTCTTGCACTCTTCAGGACAGTTGTTTGATTTTCCTGGCAAAGTCAAGAAACTGTATTTTTTTTTCCCTTGAGTTATTGATTCATGTGGGTATGCCCCTTGTTCAACAGCTTTCATCCAGAATAAATTCTTTTGAATGTCCGATAAGTCCCTCCATAATATTTTTTAAATTTTTGCTCATCTGTTACAGAGACTATTGCCTGCTCATTACTTGCTCATTGAGGTTTTTGAATCAACATTAAATGGTCTTAAATACATTTCCCGTTTGTACTTTCCACAGTACCTTCTTTTTCTTTTTTTTTTCCCCCTTGCTATATTGCTCTATCATTCCATTATTTTGGTTTGGGTTTTTTTCCTGTCCTCCTTGATCCTTAATCTCCTGACATTTTCATTCTTTTGTTTTCCTGGTGATTTTGGTGACCTTTCAAACCCTCCTAATGCTTTTTCAAAGTGGAAAACACTTTCCATTGCTTTTGCATAAGGGACTCTGGTAAAGTTCTTTCTGGAACTGGAGTATCACTCATGGTTTGTACCCCACTGACATGAGAAGTTTTTTCCAGCAGGATAGCTCTAGACTTGATGGAAGTGTTTGGCCACTGAGATAACTTAATAACATCTCAGACTGTTACTATTTCCCATTCCCCACTCCCTGAGACCTGGCCCGTCCTCTTTACTGACACCACTGTAGCCCTAAAAGACAGAGATGGAAAGGACCCAGGTTTCTACAATGCAATCATTTATATGACTGTATTACTGCCATTTGGAGAAGCCCAACAGCTGTCCCAAGGTAATCCTTGACTGTCTGAGACCTGACCGATCAGTGCCGTGCAATTTCTGCAGCCTGCTGTTTCTCCCAAGTTCCCTTATGACCTCTGATTTGGTCTATAATTTTTTAAATTTCTCTGTTGCATGTAGTAAAGTTAAAAGACTTAATAAATCTTCTGACAGCTCCTAAAAACACCAGCTTAGGCTCTGAACATTGAGGTATTTCATCTACTCATAAGTTTTCTGGCTCCTTTTCCATGCTTTCTTCTACACTCTTGTTAAACTAAGTTCCTTTAAAATGCCTCAGATAGAGAATTTCTTGCCTCTCTGGGCTCATACACAGCTTTGCATTGGTTGGGATAATTGGCGAGAGTTTTAACACATTCCTTATTTATAAGTGCAAACAGTTTGTTAGGACAAATACCTAAAGCCTTTTTAAAAATCATTGATCTTTTAAATGATTTTTTTGTAATGAATAATACCATGCAAACAGGAAAGCATATTTCAGGCTTATGAAATACTTCTGCCAGTATCTTCTTCTCTCAGTGATTTTTTTACTGCACTGTGGTTGTGTAGAAAATACCTACCATGACCTATAAATGGCTGCAAATATTTCTGCTGGTGGGGCTTCTCCATCTGCCTGTTCATCACTCTCCTGGTGACTTTTGTATACATGGGACAGTTTGCACTGGCAAATGGGTAAAATAAGATACATGGCTGCTTGGCTTCTCTCACGTCTCTGGGAAAGGCAGAGGCTCTGCTAGCCAAGGGAAGAACCACAAGCACTGCCAGGGGTAGGGTCATAGGCATGCAGGAAGGATTTAGCAGAGTTATGGGGGGACACCTCTTCATTATAGGGAACTGCTTAAAACATAGGGATGAACATCAGCAAGAGGAATAGGAAGGTGAGTGTGTTAAAACTGCAGAAAGAGTATATGGGTGCATTATACAGAATATATAGGAAACCAGGCTTTGTTATTTCTGCTCTCACAGAACTTTTTAATCTAAACCAGAAAGAAACACAATAATGGGGTTAGCAAACACAAAATCAATAAAAACAGGGGTGACTATGGCCTTGGAATCACCAGCTACATCAGAGCATCATGACTTTCTCCATAGTTTTTCCTTTATTTTTTTAAAGATTTCCAAACCAGCCATGTCTTTTGAAAGCCTAATCAGTTCAATCTTGGAGCTGCCTGGGGGGCAAAGCTCACATCTGAATACAAGACTCATACTTTTCTCAAATTAGTGAGTATTTCAATTCAGTCAAGACTTAGATTGAGCTCATCTCTAGAAAATACATCAAACAGCCTGTGGAAAACACGGTTCCCACACCTCATATTTTTTAACTGCTCTGTCAACTGAGACTATTGGGCTTTTTCCTGTTTTACACCATATTGCTGAGTAGCAGATGGACAGTGGGTGTCAGTCTCTTCTCCCAAGTAACAAGCAATAGAGAAAAATGGCCTCAAGTTGTGTTTGGGATATTTAGGTTGGATACTAGGAAAAATTTCTACACCAAAAGCATTGCCAAGCATTAGAACAAGCTGCTCAGGAAGATGGTGGAGCCACCATATGTGAAACACGTGTGGGTGTGCCAGTTAGGGACACGGTTTAGTGGTAGATTTGGCAGTGCTGGGTTAATGGTTGGACTTGAAGATCTTAGAGGTCTTTTCCAACATAAACAGTTCTACGATTCTATGACAAAAATCACCCACATATTAATGTTACCTAAAGCATGAACATAGCATTTCAGCTACATTTTACGTATTTACTGAAGTTTGAAGATCCTATTAATTATGATTACATCAAAACAGGAAGCAATTTAGGCTCAGTAGTAAGATTTATCCAACCTAATATCAAAGGAGACTAATAACTAAGGTTTCTTGGGTAAAAAATACAGGAAGAAACAGATAGGTCTTAGACCCTTGAGACCAAACCCTCCCTGAAGCTACCTCTTCTCCTGGCAGATAACAAAGGGAGCCTAAATGAACATATCAGACTTAAACAACAACCCTTTAGATAACTGAAGTTTGAAGAGATTAAGTCCTTTCATTTGAATAAAATTTAGGGAATTGTAGGAGGAGATGATAGCTCACAGTAATGGTGTAAATGATGGAAATGCTTGACAAGAGTTAACATATATTTTAAACAAGATGCAACAGTTATACAGCATACAGACCTCTGGTTAATACATGAAGCCATTTTGTTGTGCCTCTAGAGTCAGTTACATGAAAAAATTCACCATGAGTTGAAAGATACAAGCTGTTATAGAAGTTACTGTTTTTCTTTTTCCTTGCCTCTTTCCCTTCTCTGTTTTTGTTTTCCTTTTTTATCTTTTAAACATATTTTCTATTTCTTTTTTCCTTTTTTCCTATTTTTTATAATTCTTTCTTTCTTATTTTCTTTTTCTCCCTTTTTTCTTTTCCTTTTATTCTCTTTCCCTTGCTTTTTTTCTTTTACCAGCACTGAAAGGAGCACCAAATGCACATTCCTCTTAGCATTTCAATGAATTCTGTGGGGGATGAATAGCAAGCGTGTACATAACCACACACATATGTATGTATAAATTTACAAGCTACAATATCCAGACATCATGAGGCTCTGCTAATAATTTTCTCAACCTTGCCCAGACTGTAGCTACATTTATGATCTGGAGATTTATTGATTTTAGTTATTTTATACCTCCTATAATAGGAAACTACCCTCTGGACCATTGACCTATTCTTGTTATAAATATACTTGAGCTTGCTCTCATCATAACACTATCCCAGGCATCTAAGGTGTTGTTATGAGGTAGTGGTGTTACAAGGAAGGTAACCATAACAGAGGTCTAAAGAAAATAATTTAACTCTTCCAAATGAGTTTTCTTTTGCACCCACTAGCTATCGGCACAGACTTTGTCCTGCCGTGTATGTCAGGTCCCTGATTCATCACAAGAGCTTCTAGATGTTTTGGTAGCACAAATAATGCATAACAAAAGTTGCAATTTATAACAGGAATACAAACAGGACAAATGTGTGATGCCACTCAGCAGCTTGAATCTGAGAGGCTTTGCTAAAGCTGCACGGCCCTAGGACCTCCAGTTTCCAATGGCTTTCACAAAAAAGAATTTGGAGCTCATCCTTTGCTTTGGCCAAACTGCTCGAGTCTGAGCCCTTAGAGGTGGCCAATGCTCTCGTGCTTGGTTTGGTTAATAGCATAGCCATGGACAGCATCAGTTCTTTCCATCTTCAAATAGCAACACCTAAAATACTTGCTGGTTTTTAGTACTGATAGTACATGAAGACCACAGGTTACGCTGTATCCTGTGCTGTACTGGGTCGAGTGGTGAAGCATAAATGGCATCCTGCCCACAGTCCTGACAGGGACACCTCTGTGTCTGTGGGGAGCGTGGCAAGTGTGGGTGGTCAAGAATATCAAGGGCTCAGCAGTCACTTGGTTATCCACATACAGTGCTGAAGTTCAAGTTTTGGAGCAGTAGACAATTATAAATAACAAGTAATTTTCTGACTAGCCTACGTAAGAAGTGATGTTGGAAGGCTGCTATTTTCTGGCTGTGCTGAGAAGCTGACTGAAGCCCCACGTGATTGAAGTGGGAAATTTATCCTTCAGACCAATTGTATTTTTGTAACCGAAGCTAAAGGCCATGCCTAGGAGGGCCAGAGTGATCAGGTCAATACCAGACATGCCTCAGAACCCAGCATGGAGCCTCTGACACAGATGCAGCTGCTCAAGCATCAGCACCAGTGAGCTACAGGCTACCCAAGAGAAAATAATGAGTTAGGTACAGACATTCTTATTCTACATTGATGGTATGGGCACTGTTTGAAGTATTTTCCTCTTCTCATAACCTACATCCCAGTTTTACACAACTTTGAGCAACAGCTTTTCAGCCCTGTTAAAAAGCTCTTGGTACACTGTTAAGATGTCAATATATATTCATCATGCTAATGTTTTGTTGCTTCACCTTTCTAGACCTCTTCAGCAATAACACATAAAAATTAAACTTCTGTGCCATCAGAGTCAAAACTAGAACAACATCCAGAAGAAATGTAAATTAGCCCTGTGAAACGGGAGTATGGAGCCTTCTCTATTTTTCTTCATAAATTTTTCCCCTTACATTAAACAAAATAAGAAGAAAGAAGGAATTCTTAGCAGTAAAGTTTCAACATGTAAATAGAGAAGATTATAAGGATGGGAAAGAAAATATGTGGATTGTTTGGGGTAACGTTTTAGAAGTGTATTGACCCAGATTCCAGTCCTGGCTCAGAATGCAAGGGTACAGTTGAGGGGTCACCATTTGTAGCAGTGAGGAAGTTAGGAATTGTAAAAAATCAAATCCTTTGAGTTTACTGTGTTTTCTGCTATCTCTTTTTTTTCATTGAGTGGTATTTATATATTTTCAGAAGCAAATTTAAACCTACCCAGCACCCTGCTGAGCACAAAGCATGGAAAATCCACTCATCCACCACCAGACTCAAGCCCTCCCAAGACACTGTGATGCTGCTTCCAAGATACTTATGAAAAAACTGTGTAGTCATTTAATTTATTTTAGGATGTGTTGGAACAGCAGAGGTAAAACAAATATTATCCTTGGCAGCTACACAGAATAGGGCATTATCATAGCTCATGGATTGTATTATTCTTGTATTGATTCAATATATTTGTGGTTTAAAAATCCAATGAATAGGTCTAGGCTGAATTACCCAGTGTAGTGATACTTGTAGGAACGGAAAAAAAACCTTATGTTTTAGCAGATAAGAACATCAAGGAACTCAGAAGAGTACGACTAGATTCTGTCATGTTCTTAAGTGTAAAAAGCCAGGATATAAATACAATTATGTATATGTGGAACTAGTGACTCCACTTCTCCCTTAAGTAAGGCTAGATATAAGAATATATTTGAATTACATTAGCATGAAATTTGAAAGACTTAGTCCAAAATGGAAGTTAAGAGAACAAATAACTATATTAGTTCTTCCCTGAAAAATTTGCCTATACTTGGTATTATTGTTATTTCCAAATTGAGACCTTTGGTATTTCTGTAATGTTATTAAAACATATCCAAATCTTGAAAGATTGGCATTATAAATTTATTTCATCATCCTTTGGGTTTTGTTTGAAATAACTTTTGATTGAGCCAATTAGAGTACTCTGAATAGTGAAATATATTAAGAGCAGTAACTGAAATCTGACATTTCATTGTTTGCACTCTTCCAAAAATACATGAGCCATTTTTACTTGAAAAGAGCAGAGAGGGTTTGAGAACATGTTTTAAAAGAATACCATCCATTTACGTCTGGCTGAAAACAAGCTTATACCAGACATAATCTGAAAATAAATGTTACTGTGGGGCTTAAAGATTCTCATGCTTATTTGTAAGATATGCCAAAAAAAAAAAAAATCTGAAAAGTTTAAAATTACACAGGAACCCTTGCATAAAACTTCCTAGTGAGTTTGTGAAAAAATTTCCATAAAGCATTAAGCAGATGAGAGAAAGTCTATATCGATAATTTAAACACGAATAGGGAATATCTGGTGTCTCCCATTGGGTGCATTGAGAGATGAAGATGCTGAGGTGCGAACATTAGGGTTACCTTAAGTGTAATGCAAGAGCATTAAGAACTGTGCCTTGATATGACAGAACCAGGGTGGGAGGGAACCAAGTTCTTGGTGGTCACAGGGTGTGGACCTGGACATGCTGCATGGTGCCCCCCAGGAGCTGCCTGCTCAGCGTCCCCACCACAGTCCCCCACCTTCGTGTAGTTCTCCATCAAACAGAGGATGAACCTTCCTGTCCTTTCTCCCACCCTCATGCTAACAATCTTTCGAATATCCATGCCCATACTTAACATTTTGGATGCAATATTGAAACACACTGTTGCCTTGCCAAAGGCAAAATCAACAGCACTCACTGAGGAGCATCAGAGGAAAAATCAAAACACTTTTTTCCCAGCTCTTACTTAACCAGCATTCACTATGCTACTGTGACACTCCTACGGGTGTCTGTGGAGACCTTCATAATACAAATCTCAGCCAGCTTTCTAGTTTCTAGCTCTTGTGGCTGCAAGGAAAAGCCAGAACCATTGAATCCATATTTTGGATGCATATTCAAAAGCTTCTTAGTTATTACCCCTTTTGAGACCCATAATTTGTCTTAATGAAATGGTTTTGGGTGTTTGATTGGAGGTGGGTGATTGTTTTAAACATCATAGTTGAAACAATTATTTTATATTTTAGCATACACAGCTTCTCTATAAATGAGAAAAAGCATGTTGCTCACCCTAGAATCTCCTGAGTTTAGCAATTGATTTGGAGTTCAATGCCAAAATAGGGAAGAATTGAAAGACCACACAATTACCTTGCAGGAGGTACCAACTCATCAGCTTTTCTTGCAAGATTTCCTGAGCCCATCTGATTGCATCTGAAACCAGTTACTGTTTAGCTAAAGAGTCCCAGGAAAATCAAGGGAAGCTGTAGAGCTTGGGTTCAGTTTGGCACACATCTCTGCTCTCACAGAGCATCCAGTAACGTTTGACTCTCTCTGTAATGCTGGACCACGAGTGGCTTTGCATGCAGATCTGTACTGCAGCTCAACAATACACGGCTCCAGGGTTATTTGGTAAAAGCTACTGAAAGGTAAATGGCAGAAAATAAATAATTAGCATGTTTCTAGTCTATTTTGTGCACTTCTCAAGCTAGGCTGTAGATTTACATTTGCTCTTTCAAGCAGTTTTTCTTGCACTGGACAATCCTTTGCTAGTATCCTGTGCAGCTGAAACTAGAATAGGTGAAATAAGTTGTAATGCAGAGCTACGACACTAGATGGTCTATAACAGGAGGTGCAGGGCCTTGGATAGGCAAATGGTGATTAGTGCAATGTAATCATCCACACAAAGGCACAGTTTCATTCAAGATGTGTTAGAGCACACATCCATGGCCATCTGTTTCTATTTTGCCAGCTCACTTGATTGGCCATCACAAGCATTCCCATGTGTGCTGAAGCATTGTTGAGCAGGACATCTGGCAATAACCAACACCACTGTTAAAAAAACATGATAACAACAGAGGCATTAAAGCAAATATATGTACAATAAATTCATTGTTGAAACCTCTACCAAGGCAGGCCTGTTGTCCAACAAAGTCAACATTGAAAATGGTCTTTTCCTAAATTTTTGCTTTACTAGACATGCCAACAATTCAATAGGAAGATACTTCAGTGGAATGTCTTTTTTTCCCCCTCTGTCCTGGCTTTTGACATTGCTCAGAAGGCAATCAAATAAAATTAAAGCATTTACAAGGGAATGAAAAGCATTAAAGCAAGCCTGAACTTTTGAATAATTTTCCTGTATTAAATAAAAAACAACATATTCATGCCATATGTTGCCAGAACATAGAAAAACTGCATTCTAGAAATGGAACTGAAAAATCAAAACATCTGAATCATTACCTTGGCAAAATAAAGAAAAAATGTTGAAGGAACCTAATGATCTTTTGGGAGTGAGAAAAGTTGCTCTCACTGAAAATGAATGGAATCCTTCCAACTTTACACTGAATTAACTCCAAGCAGAATTTGGCCAAAGTTTAGTCAGCAAGTAAACAAATGAATCTGTTTACAGCTGCTTTTTGCCATAGATAGAAACTTAGTGAATAAGCCACTGGTTTTCCTATTTAAGTTTTTGAGGATAACTTTTAATGAATGATGAGGTATCTCATGTTGAGAAAAGTACACAGCTTGGAAAAAGCATGATCTTCTCAGTCCTCCTATGTTTCTTGATTCCTGTGTCACTTTCTTTTTCTTCACATAGTTTAAGCCATTCCAGAATAGCCAAGCATCTACAAGAAGACAGAAGAAAAGAGGTACAAGAGATATGTCTGTCCTTAAAAACTGAGCTATGCTTAACATCCTTAAAAAAAAACACAGCTGACATGCTCACAGTTTGTTTATGCATTTCAGCATCCACCACAGAAACCAAACTAGTGTGCATTGATCTCACTTCTTGCATTGTACTATGTAACAAAAAGCTAAAATTCAAGTGCAGTCCTGACATCTCCAAATCATGGCACACGGGCAAAGTAAATATTGCCAAAAAAAGTATTTATTTTTTTGTAAGGCCACCATAGTATCTTTCAACAAGTTACTTAGAAGCATAAATCCTGAGGCTGCAGGGCTAAGGACCTGCCTCTATATGCTGACCAGCTGCATTGGACTATGATGCTTTACCTAAAATTTCTGTTATACAAGACTCAAGGAGAAAGGAACTTTCTGCTTTTACATATTGTTAAAATAAGGAAATGCAAGGGTTTTCACCCTCTTTCTTCTGAAGAGTACAAGAAGAGCTTGAGCCCTGTATATTCCTGCCCTCAGTGCCTGAGGATGGTCCCTTTAGTTTGCTAATAGTCACATAGTTTGGGATGCTGCTACCTGCTGGCAGCCAACTGTGAGGAGAGCTTAGGGGAAGGAGAAGGGATAAGAACCAAGATGCTTTTGCTTATTAACTCACAGTGCTGGAAGACAGGGAACAGAGTTCCCTTGTATTTCCTGTCAGAGACCGTTATCTTAATCATACACATACATCGTTGCTGGTCCTCTCCACCATTAGCAAAATCCATTCATTTCGCACCAGATCAGTGGAGACACCAGACTTTGCACAGGTGCCAGGCTGTGTTACTCTCTTTTCTCAGATATGCTGGTTCACATGGCTGGCTGTTTTCAGAGGATATGTCCAAGCTGTTCTGGAGATCCCTGCCAGATCTCTGTTGGTAGAAACTGGCTCACATCCCCACTGCCACTCCAGGGGAAGAGGACCTCAGCATGAGCCATTCTTTCCTCAGTGTTGTGGCTGATTTTTGCAGAAGATGGTTTGGTTCGTGCCACAGTTGAGCCCCAGAGCAAGCTGCAGGTTATGCAGAGACCCTGGAACTAAGAGAGTAGGAATAAAGCTGATGGACCTGTCACACTCACTTTGGACTAGCCCAGCTGCTTGGACCTGGCCCTTGTTACTACTTTACAACCTCTGGCAGAAGGATTAGGCAGAGCTGCTTTTACTGCCAAGAGTGAGATAAGGTTGTGAGGGAACATTACTGATGCACAATGAAAAATGAAGATGGACAGTCACATAAAAAATACAGTGGTCACAACATAACTGTTAATAACCTCAGTGAATGTGATCACGTTTCCCCTATAACCACCTCTGCTGCATCTATGAACCCTATAACCACCCTGAGCATCTATGCCACTCATTTCTTTCCCTGGTGCTTGAAGGCCCAAGTAGCTGGGATGAATATACGGCCTTTGCTGAGAACTGCAGTACGTGTGTCTGCTCAGCTGATTACAGGTTGGATCCACCACTTGAGCAGCCAGGAATATTTGCTTTAGAAACATTAATTTGCTACTGAATTAAATGGTTTGCCAAGGTATTTATTTCCTGATCAAACTCTCATCAGTTGTAAATGCCAGGCTCTTTGACCTGTTCTTCTGACTGAAGTGTCCCTCCAGCTCATCTGGAAAGGCACAAACAGAGGTAAAGAGATGCCCTTCTTCTCCCCCTTTGGATATTCTGCATGGCTGAGGTTCCCACATAATTTATAGTATTGACTTCCCACATCTTTTTTAGTACTGAATTTTGGATCAAGGCCCCTAGTCTTCCTGCAGCTGTAACAACAGCAGCAACTTAGTGGTAAATTCTTTCAGAAGGATTATGAAATTCATTGATAAATGTTCCTGTATAGTGTGTCACATTTGAAGTATAACTGAATGGGAAAAAATACTCTTACTCCAAAAAGAGTTTTAAAAAAATGTGCAGTATGTTGCACCACTATTTGCTCTTTTTTTGTTGCCCAAAGAACCAGTTTTGGTTATATTCATATTTCTTTTGTCACTGGTTTGTTGGACCAGGTCTAGTGGTGGCTGATGGATCTGTTTTTACAACATTGCCAAGTCCAGAGTCCAAAGGCATGAGGTGGGAGTTCTGGCACTGTGGTCTAATAAAGAGGGGGGATATACATTCAAAAAGTGAACGTAGACATTTGAGAGAGTAATAAGAGTTTGAGAGATGCAATGGGGGAACTTTTTTTCCTTCTCCCTAAGTAACTTTCATTTATCATGGCCCTTGGAATGGCAAACAGCCCTAGCCAAGTGATTGTATCCATTCTCTTTTGTGACAAAGACTTTGGTGTTTTGCTGTATTTATGACCAGCAATGGTTGATTTTTTTAAACAATTTAAAAATTGAAAGAAAAAAAAATAACAAAACTACTCATTCTTTAATACATGGAATCTGACTGTGCCTGACACTGAAGTGGGAAGAAGGGATAGAGAGCATTTTTCTGTGTGAAGAAAGAACAGTAGCTTTCTCAGTATGTTGCCAGAGTAGAACCTACAGAAACTCTTACATTCAACAGCAGATTCAAGAAACTGTATTTTTTAGCTTATCCATTTTTAGGACTTTTTTAAATGGTCAAATTTGACTTAAATCTGATACCACTGACTTCAAAAAGAACAGAAATAATCCACTGGTGAGTTCTGCAAACCTCACTCTTAATTGTCATCGAGAAGGGAAAATGCAGCCCTAGCAGAGCAGTGGGTCATGTACAGAAGTTAAATTAAGGATATCTGGAGTCCTAGATTTTTATTTAGAAAGTCCTTGGATGCAATGGTGAGTCAGAGGCATTACAGCGGCAGGGCCTGGTATCATGCACACCTTAGAGATGCCAATCAGATCTCAGGGTAAACTGGGAATAACTAAGAATTCTTGGTTGGGAAAGAGAGATCAAGGACTCGGGAGCAGCTTGTATTTCACAGAATGGAAATATGCACTTCTGGAAGTAGGCTGCTGGTTTTTTACTGCAGGCAGCTAAATAAAACAGTGGAAAAAGAAATAGAAGTGGCCGCTCTTGAATTTTTTCCTCAGCTGGCTGTGATCTGCATGAATGGCAGCAGCAATGTTTTGGTAGGTAACTGGGATGTCCAGGAATAGGAAGAAGGGGCCTTTGAGGGGTTACAGCAGCTGGTGGTCACCAGGTTTCCCAGGATCCTGGTTGGTTGCTTCCTTCCCAGTGGAACAGTTGGACACCTGCAGAGTATCATCCATCTTGCAGTGCTCTTTCTCCCCTTGACTTTTAGAGTTACGTGGTACCTACTCTGGGCTTTTCAACTAGATGAGGAGCTTTATATACTCAGTGGAGCACCAGGGATGGTTGGACACCTCCGTTTGTTATAAGCTCACTCCCCCTGTGGGAGCAGCAGCCACAGTAATACCCAGCTGGTCCTCCACTCACTGTATCAAAGACAATACCTCCTGGTCTACTCACTGTCCACTGACTCAGATGTCTCCCTGGGGAAAAGGGTTACGGCAATACAGGATTTCCACACAGGGAGAGAAGGCTAGTGGACAGGCTGGCAGACTTAAACCCTGCAGGTACATTACCCAATTCTTGGGAGAGAGGTCTCCGACAGAAGGATACTTCAGCTTTGTCTTCAACTGCAGGACAGATGGAGAATCCAGAGGAAGTGCTTTGAAGAGGCCAAGTACAGGTCTTTCCCTATTCCATCCTACACATTGCATAAACTGACCATAATATAATGCCGACTACCTCTTGTTTCTTCTTAAACAAGCATGATCCAGATGAATAAAGTTTAGAACAGGTATTTGGATCAATATAGATTGCAGAGTCAAGCCCAGTGTCTCACTTCCTTGATACATTGTCAGGTGTTTTACACCTTAATGATCCTCACATGATTTACTGAACCATGCAATTGGTGTCAGTAAACTTACCAGGTGAAAACCACGAGTATTTAGAAAGAAAATAATCAAAATCTTCTTCAGAAAAGTATTCTTCTAGGGCAAACATAAGTTATGTTTGTGAATTGTCATTGATATCAATGGGGCTTTTGATGGCATGAAGAGACAAACACTACAAATAGTGCAAGCTAATCCAACACATCAGAAAACACGATTCAATCTGGTCCTCAATTATGCCAGCTATGACTGAGGACATTACAGGATGTCCCCTGTCTCAGCTGCTTCTGTGTTCCCTGCAGGTCTGGGTATCATGCTATTTACCACCGTCAGTGTTTCCACGTAGGAGATCCGTCACAAACTATCTGAGATTCCATTACAAGTCATTTATCCATCAGTCCTTTGAACTGAATTGTTATTACCATACCCTTCCTGCTTCACTTATGGAGCCCCTAAAAGAGAAATCAGAAGCACTTTGTCACCTCCTCCAGCAGGCATATTCCCATCCCATCCAGCAAGCTGCTGCCAATCTCAACACCTACCCCCATGTACAATGGGTGATTTTTATAAATGTTGTCCAGCTTATCTTTCGATAGCTACAGCCCAGTTTGTGTACTGCAAATGCTTAAGTAAATATATTAACCTCAGATCTGTAACTTCACAAAGCCTCATTATAGTCTGTACGCTTCACTGAAACCTTACCCTGTCGTACTTAACATCTGTGATTCAGGGTGTCAAAGTGTTAATCGGCTGGCATGATCAAGATTAAACAAGTAGATTATTTTGATATTCTCCAGTAATATATTAAAAGTGAAATCTGATCTGCTGGCCCTTGAGGTTCAAATCTCAGCACATGCAATTATACAAGGAGTTCCCTGTAAAAGTGATCTGGAGAGCTGAAAAAAGCGAGTCCTTCCCAGATGTGGTCTTAGCAGTGGACCATAATACACGACATCAATGAGTTAAACTAAGGAAACTAGTGAAGGCAAACATGTTGGTTTTAAGTTTCAGATGAGGTTTTTGCTTATGCCCACCTCAGGAAATGAATATTGCATTCATAAATTGTTTTTCTTATCCAGGAGATGAACCTTAACATTTTCATTCAGCCCCAGAGTATTAGATTTCTTTAACACTTTGCCACATTAAAATATGTTTTCCATCTGAATCTGATGATGCAATATCTGAAGAAAAAGTTGGCTGAGTGGCATTCCATAACAAGCAATAAAAGTTTATGATGCACAGAGTATGATAATTGGCACAAAATGAATTGAATGCTTCCTCATGGATAATATTTGATAAGATATAGCATATGTAGCTATCATAACATTTCAATCAACCCATGATTGCTACTTTAAACTGTATTTATTTTATTGTCTCCATAATGGATTTTACAGTGCCAAAAATTGGTCTGACTTCACTGGAAAGATGAAAAATCAGTGTGTTGTTTTCCCTGGTGAATTTATTTCCCACTGAAATCCTTTTCTCTTATTTTCTTCTCATTTTTTTAAATCCACCTCCTTGCCATGAGCTGTTGACTTACGATTTGTTGAAAGTCGAAGCTAGTGGACACTAGTGGTTTTTTTTCCCCTCCATTCTGGCATTATATTTGCATAGGGGCTTTTACAAGGTTAATTAAAGTATAATGGGGAAATCATTCATGGACAATGTGCTTTCCCGGTTTCCAGATTTTATAAACCTCACACCTGTTTTTCTAAGGTTTTTGTGCTACGTCAGCCTATAAATCCTTCTGTATTTCCCAGTGTAGTTTCTTATGAAATAAAACTTTTTTCCCTCCATTTGCTCAACTGTTTTCAATACTTGCAGTCAAGCCTGAAGTTGTCAATCAAGGAACAGCTTATCAGTCTGAGCTTTTCCTTTTCAAGCTTATACTCAGTGACTTTTGAGACCTGTCAACACCCAGTTGATTTTAGCCTTAACAATAAAGTCACACTCTATCTCCCACCTAGTAGCTTTAGATTAAATTCTGATGTCATATACGTCATATTTACATAGTTAAAACTCATAACAAAGCAACCCACAGGCAATAGGATGTAATAACCATGCAACAGAGCCATTTCCTGTCCCCTTTTTTCTCTCACACTATGTTTCGTGTAGTTTATTGGATGTGAATGTTTTGAAAATGAAAATCGTCTGGGAGAAAACTGCTAGCCAGGCGTGAGGTTTAGAAGAATTCAACTAAAAGAATATATAGAGTTGTAAATGCATGGCCACCTCTGGTATTGTAAAATAGAAACTCTTTCAATATTCCTTTCATTTCCACAAGAAGAATAGATGGGAGGCCACAATTATGTGCTCCAGCAGTCGATTTTTAATATCTTTAATTCTGCTCATATTAAAGGAAAACAATTAACTTGGAGTCAGAAAGCCTTAAACACCAAAAGTTTTACAGTTTTCATTTTAAAGCACAAAGGACCTACTTCAAATACAATGCAACGGGAACTTTAACCACAGGCTATGTTTAAAAGACAAATCCACCATGGTACTTTAAACAATCAATTAAGGCAAGTTTAACAATTTTTTTTCAGCCTCGCAAAATAGCCCTATTAAAAGTAAGAAAATAAAAGCCACTATGTGCTTCTCTCTCTCTCCCCCTCTCTCTCCCCCTCTCTCTCTCTCTCTCTTTCTCTCTCACACACAGAGTATTCTTTAACCACAGTATTCTTTAAGTCATATCAAGAGATTGTGTCCTATCTGAAACTAAAGAAAAGAGTAAGCCTTAAACTTCTGTGAACTTTATGTAGAGCAAGGCAGTACTTTCTGCAAACTGTTTTTCCAAACAGAACAATTGAAATGCTGCCATTAATTGGATTATTGATAGGACTCTGTTTGAGAGCAAAATATCACTTCAAAATATTTATTCAGAGAGGTTTGTTTTTCACTATATTGATTTATTTTAGAATTTGAATCTAATGCCCAAATAAGAGACTACAAATAGTGAAGGAAAAAAGCATCGGCTTCTACCAGAAGGCCAAAGAGTCTTCCCTTCTGATGGGAAGACCCTGTGACTCTTCCCTTATACCCTTGCTGTGCCCTTCCCCATATGTTCCAGCACAGAAATGAATGGTCTCTTAGTGCTGAAGAGGGCCACTCCAGAGGATCCAATTGCTAAAAGCTTACATGTAGGCTGGATTTAAATGCACATGTCTGTTTGCATCGTGCAGGGCTTGCATCACAGGTTGTGTGCAGTGGGCTTGCCCAGATGTATGGCCGGCATCCAGATCCTACAAACCTCACTGCTTCTGTTTTCCTTGCTGCTGCGACTTCTACTATTGTTCCAGTAGCTTTCTTTGCTACAAGGGCCTGGCTAGCAGAGGTTAAATTAAACTGGTTTTGGGGCCAGACCGCTCTCCATGGACTTGGGAGAACAGTTTTATTTGTGCTGAGTTCCCCAGTTCTTGCTCGGTAAATAATGGTCCATTTCAAAATGAATCACCGATCAAAGCCCTGGCTTTCTAGTTTGTTCCGAGTGCTTTATTCCTCAGCAACTGGCAGCCTGAATTCCTCAGGAGGGACAGCTTGTTACACAGTAGGCCCACAGAAAGAGGACTGTACGGGTGACTCTACCTTAGACATCAAATGTCAGCTGTTGGTGCTGGGAACTACAGAAAATGGGAATGCTGGGGGTATAAATAGGAGTGACATTTGTGAGACACCCTTTGGCATGACTGGAGGACTTCTGCTCAAGTATTGAGTCTGGTCTTGGATGTAGCACTTCAAAATTATGTGAAGGGAGGGATTCAGAGAAAAACAATAAGAACAAGCAGAGATTGAAAAACAAGAGGAGAGAAGAAATTTCAAATGCTTAGCCAAAAAAAACCAAAAAAAGGAGAACAGGGATGAGAAATGGTAATAGGCTTTGATGGCTTTGAATGACAGCTGCCAAAAGAGAAAAACCTATTCTTGCTTTTTTTCACCTCTGTTTAGATGCGACAAGCACTAACATGTTTAAATTGGAGCAGGGAACAGTGAGGCCAGGCATTAGGAAAATCCATAAGGATCTTTAAACACTGGAAGGTGTTTCTGAAGGAGGTTGTGCAATTTCTAGTACTGGCAGCGTTTGTAAGAAGAAATGCATCTGTCAGACACAGTTTCAGCACAGAAGATCCTGCCTTGAGTCAAGAAGATGGATAATGTCTTCCCACTGCTTCTCACACCTTTGCTATCTGTAAGTCCACAGTTGGCCTTTGTCTCTCTTCCTGATTAACTCCATAGCAACACCTGTTCCTCCTCCTAAACCACCCTGCTCAACCCTGCCGACTCTCCTAAGGTGATGTTAATTGTCAGCAGGCAGTAGCCCTTATTGGAAAAAGCTACCTCTATTCCCTCAGCTCCTTCTGGTGTTTCCTGACAGGAGCTTACAACTGCGGGGAACGGATTGACCAACAGCAGTAGCAGAGAAGGAAACTCACCCAAGGTCAATCTACTGGTCAGCAGCTCAGCAGTTATCTTGGGCCTCTTGCGCCCATAGACTTTTGTGAATCCAGTGGATCATGTTATGTCTGTCAGTCAACTGGCCTTCAGTACCAGGGCTTGGCTATCTCTACAGAAGGAAAAAATATATGGGTATAGTTAACATGTGTAACTCTAATGCATAACACATGTAGCCATGTATGTAGCCAGAAGGTGTTCATTGTGCTTGCTGGAGTGATGATTGCCTCAGCTTGCACCACATTTTTTTGTGCCACTGCTGCATTTCCTCCAACAATTGCCTGTTTGGCCACAGAGCATGAGCGCTTCTTTCTTCCCACATATGAAACAACTGGTCTCTTGCCAGCATCAAACCCACTGTGGACCTCCCCGTACCACAGGAGACTTCAGGATGTCACGCAGCCAGTCTGACATTCAGACTTGCTGAGCTCTTGCTGAGCTTTTGCACAGCGCACTGAAATCAGCAAGCACAACAGATGTTCAGCAACTTTGGAAATCAAGCCAAGAGCATTTGTTGGGGTTGGTCTGATGGCAGAAGGATCGTATTCTGCGTATGTGATTTAAAGCCTAAGCTGTAGACTCCTTGCTCCTCAAATGGCCATGCCATGTACACTGAAATTGCAATCTAAGTTTCCTGACTGCTTTATTTCATAAGCAAGGAGGTTGATGTGAAGCCTTCAGAGAAAATATGAAGCCTACATAATGAAAGACTTGACTGAGTTGACATAGACTGCTTAGGCCTGCAGTGGGCAAATTTTTATGGCCGATGAGGTTTTTCTTTCACAGAAATTATGTGTTCCCATAGAAATACATGAGCTGCTGCTCATTAGAGAAGCATGAGGCCACTGAGCAGCCTCTGTCTCCAGACTTGTCATGGGCTGACATTAATGAAGGAGGGATGCAGGACCTGGTGCCTCTCGCAGACACCCCTTTCACAATACTGTGGTTCCCATCTTCAGACCTTGCATCAATCTTGCTGTATGTCAGCCACAGCATGCTGGCTGGCAGCCTTGGCTCTGGGGTGGATGTTGTTGACTATCTGGTGTAAGCTACCCACAGGATCCCAAATCCTTAAGGACCCAGTGGGAGAGCTTGCCAGCTAACCTGAAGTAGCATATGCATATATGTGAGAAACAGCTACTTGCCTTCTTGGTTTTTGATCTTTTGAGCTGACGAAATAGCTGAGCAAGAGCTCATGTTAATACCCTGTGTATTTCAGTCCGTAATGGCAACTAGCCTTCTCAGCTTTGCACATAGAATGATGCTAAGGAATGAAGTCCCTGCTACCCTCTCAGCTAATAGTGACCTGGGTGTGCAAGGGGTTGTCTCCAGCAGGGGTGGGACACTGGCCACATCCCTGCAGCCTTGACCCTTAGCTCTCAAAAGCCTTCCATACTGCCTTCTCTTCTTGCTAACAAAGCTTTGTCACAAAATTTCAGAGAAAGTATATGTTTCTTCTCTACTTTCCTTGCCTTTTTGTTTATGTAATCAGAACATTTCCTCATCTCATCTACTAAGATTTTCATTGTCTATGACAGAGGCACTTTCTTTCAACATATCAATCATTTGTACTGTGGCTGAGAAAACAGTGGTCTGAACCACTACTGTTCTTTAAATATCAAAAGTAGGGGTTGATGGTAAGAATAATAAACCCTTAAGGCTTCATATCTCAGGGAGTCATGAGTTGGGAGCTCCATGCTTGCAGGAAATATTGAGAAAAGGAAGCTAGAGGTGACTTGCTTAGGAAAGAGATCTCTACATTTTCGTCCACAAGTGTTGCATCAGGCATTAGGTTTTCTGATTCCTTGGAGAATGAGGTGTAGTGTGTACAGTATGGAAAGGAGACATTGCACATGAGAAGTTTATGATGATTACAAGGGCAGACGCCAGAGTGCAGTGTGAGTTTCCTACAGATAGTCTTCTACCAGGCAGTCAGTAAGAAAGAAACACAAGGTTAATAGAGTGAGTAAAAGAGAAGAGTAACTGAAACTGTTGGAGGAACAAAGCAGATTCAGATTCAGCATGCCCAGTTTGTCTCTATCAGACGTGCAAGTGATAAAATGATCAGGATAACAGAATAGCCTCAGATACGGCAAACTGTTACACAAGTCAACTCTGTGTGTCACATTACTGAGTATTTATGAAAATTAATGTGAAACAATGGGAAAATGCAGTTGTTAAAAAATGACCTGTCAATTGTGCCTACCATTGTTTTCATGACACTCCATGAAACAAAGAACAATTGGAATCAGGCCTCTGCTTCATTTTCATCTTGTCCCAAGCCTGTGATATGTTTTTGCAAATTTGTCAAGAGGAAAGAAAATGGTGGTTGGTTCCACAACCAGCATCTTCCAGCACACTCTACAAGGACACTGGAGTGAACCATCTCTTCTCAGAAGAGCATTGCTTTCTTGTGGGGCTAAGGACATTCTCCTGTCCTCGGTTATGTAAGACAGGTTCTGGGTTTCTTTCAGCTAGGAGCTAGGTCCACAGGCATCCTATAAAACAGCAGAGCAAATGGTTGCAAGCCAGAATTGAGGCTAAAGCTCCACTTCTTTACCGAAGCCAAACAGACCTAAAGACCTCACTCGGTATCATCAGCATTTATCACGGATCTAGAGTTCACACACAAGGATATCTGAGATTAGTATGTTTTTTCTCTACGCTTTGGGTGGAAGATATCAGTGGTTACAATGAGGTAATGACTGGCCAACGCTGATTTTCCAGTGACCTGTAAGGACGCTTGCTCTTGATCTCAATTCAGCACTCCTGCTGCTATGTTTTCTTACCCTTTTTTAACTTACAGAGTTGGACCGGCTCCCACACATCCACACTCAATTCTCTTAGGCTATATGTAGAAAATGCTGTACCCTTTCTGCAAGTGCCCTTTTTCCTCAATTATATTCTAGTCTTCAACATGTTTTACTCCCTTTTTTGTTCACTTCCTTTCTCCCCTCCATAAATTAGCTTTGTCTACAGAACACACACGTCTCAACAGACACATTCAGCCTTCATTTCCACCTTGGGCTTTCTGCACCTGTTATGCTCTGCCACCCCTTGTCTTTGTCTGGGGGACTCCTCTCTCCTTCACCATGCCTGTTCAATGCCACAAAAGGCAACCTCTGACCAGTGTCAATTCCTCCTTACCAGCTCTTTCACTGTCTCACATCCCATCCCTCCTACTTTTCAGGGCAAAGGATAAAAAAGTTACAAATCATGTTCTGGACTTCGGGTTTTTCCCTCTTTGGTCCTGGCACCTTCCAATCTCCTTTAATCTTATCCATACCTCCTCCATATGCCATTTCAGAAGTCAAAGAAAATATGCAGTGTATAATCATAGAATCATAGAATGGCTGGTTAGAAGGGACATTAAAATCATCTAGTTCCGACCGCTGTGTAATTGGCAAGGACACCTACCACTAGACCACGTTGCTCAAATGCACCTTTTCCTTGCTTCCTGCTTTTGACAGCTTCCTCGCTCTCAGAATTTAAATTGCCAGGGCTCTCTTTTAATGTCTGAATATCATTTTTCCTGGTTCCCCTCTCGGCTTCAAAAGTTTTGGGTGTGCTTCTGCCCTTTGCCTATGCAATTTATCTTACAACTTAAGATACAACTGAATGAAGACCTGGGCAACTGTGACCGAGTGAGAAAACTGATCATTTGAGGAAAATAATGCCACAGACTTTAAGGAACACTTCAGGAAAAAAAAGTTCCTTTGCTTTTTACATAGCTCTTCCTTCCAAAGACAGCTGCAAAAGACAGTGGGGGTTTTTTTGTTTGTTTCCATGGCTCAAATGGTAGATTTATACAGCAACCTGAAGAAAGTTCATTTTGGCTCTAGATACATTCAGTTGTCACTTACTGTCATCTCCAGAGATAAACCAGTAATACAAGCACAGCTCTGAACACAGGTGGAGTCTGAACATAAATCAGACTATGCCCAACAGTCCCAAAACCAGTTCTCCCCCATCTTGGGGTCCCACTGGCATCCCCAGAACAGGCAATGCACGGGTTTAAACAAAACCAGGAGGGTTGGAGCCAGCCTGGATATTTCAAGTACCTGTTCATATTGCCTTGTCCAAGCTCATTGTCCTTCATAATTGCCATCATATGTTTCTACGTGCAATGTGACTGAAAGATAGCTTTATATCCGTTCTGCTATTTGCTTATCCTGCATCACAGTATATACAGCAGAAGTCCCTCCCAGATGCACAAAAGTGGAAACCAAAGTGTTCAAAAACAAGCACAATCAGTAGCTTGGACTAATTTTCATGAGCAATTATATTTCAGTTGTGTGTTTTGTGAGAGAAGGTAGTTAAAATCAGCTCTCTACTTCTACTTATATTAACTACAGTATTTTCCCTGCTGCAATTCATTTAACTGTTGTTTGGTTAAAGCAAAAGTGTATTATATCACATTTTAAAGTAACATTTCTTTTTTTTTTCCCCCTCAAATGTAGCAATAATACTACCTTAACATGGCCAAAAAAATTACACTATTTAATTCTTAAAAAGCTTATAATGGAATTCAAACTATGTACATAATTCAGATTGTTTCTCACTTTAATGACATCACTACTTTTTTTCCACGTGTTTGTTAATTTTAACACTGTCTAATCTCAAAATTGCCATGAGGAAACTTTCACAATTCTTGTACTCAAGGGAAGTTGATGTTACTTCACCAGAGACATTTTTAAAATGAAACAATTCTGAATGGATAGCAGGATGAAGTTATAAAATGAAAGACACTGTTGCAAACTTCACAGCATCACTATAAATCAGGATTTTTCAATCTCTAAGTCACACGATCACCATGGTTCCCTACTCCCTCAACAAATTAAGAAAATCCATCAAACAACAAATCTTTCCATTGATAGGGAATATTGTATCCAGGCTCAGCAAATGTATATCCAGATTTAGAAATGCAGTAATACCAACGAGATCCTGAACATAAATAGAGATTAAAATTATCCTAGATTTTTTTCATAATTTTACCCAACATCACCCAGACAAAACAAAATTACTGCCTGAAATCAAAGGACTTGAACTTTGCATGAATTGGAAAAGAGTAATTCATTCAGCAGGGGGACTGGGGACTTTGGTAGCCATTGAAACATCTATAATGCCTACTACCTTGTGCATGGCAAATTATTGCTACAGTGCTCCGTTAGACGGAGATTTTAATGGTTAAACAATTCTGGAGGACTAGAAAAACATCTACGCAGATCTCCATCTGCCTCTCTTGGTCACCTCCTAGATTTCAATAGAAATGTGTTTTTTTTCTGCATTAAACCATCAAAGGAGGCTAAATACAGTCAGGGAATCTATCAGAAACCTCAAACCATGGTCCAGCCTGCTAAATATTTATTGAATTTGGAAAAATGTGAGACAAATTTAGACTGAACTTGGGCTGATTTATTGTGTTTGGCAAAACGTTGTTTTGTGTGATTATGACGCTCAAACCAGACAAAGCGAAGTGGTTTAATTTGAATGAAACTAAAGCTTAAATCAAAGCTGGAGAGATATTACTGGAACAAAAGTTGTTGGATTTTTTTTTTTTTTTTTTTTTTTTTTTTTAGTTCTTTTTTCTTTTTCTTCCCAGGAACAAAAGTTGTTTTGGTTTTGGTTCTTTTTTCATCTTGAGCCAAACTCTATAAAATATTTTATCTATGCCTTTCGTCTGCCTGCATATATGAAAATGGAAAATCATGCTGATTTTTAATACAAGGTTTTTCCTGATTATTATTTACCTATTTTCACCACAATGTAAGAAATCCTACAGTTTTGTCAAGGTTGATTTCTTCACAGCAGATTCTTCCAGAATAGAGAACTGTTTTGGTTTTAGGTTTTGCCTAAAATATGCAGTCTTTCAACCAAAAAGACAGAGGGAAACTCTTATGCTTTTATTGAAGAGGTTAAACCAAATTACCATTCCAAATGTTAAATTACAGGGAATAGGCATGTGAAAGCACAATAAAATAGCAACAGAAAGATTTTTAAAAAGAGGCTAATTCGGCCATTCTGGAATCCACATGCATTGCAAAATTTACAGCCCTTCCTTTTTTCATCATCATCATTGTTATTATTTGGAATCATCAAGTGGAATGTTGTTTTCCAGACAGAGGTTTTGTAGAATGCAAGTTGCAAACAGTTTTATTTTCATGTAATTAATATTTTTGCACAGACATTAATTTTCTCTGAGTGAAATAAATAATTTTAAATTTAAATATATTCATATCTGGAAGCCAATGCAGATACATAGCCAACTACTCACAAAAACAGATATGTAACAGAAAAATATGAAGAACTTGGGTAGGTAGCACTACATTTTTTCCTCATATGTTTGCACAAAATAATTTCCTTTCAGGTTTGAATCGAAAAATTCACCAAAACAAACACAATTTTGCTTTGAATTGGAGATGTTTTCCTTAACAGAAGACTGCATTTAATTTAATTTAATTTAATTTAATTTAATTTAATTTATAATGCAGTTGATGGTGGAGTAAATATAGTTGTACTTCAAGTTGTCTTAAGAGACAATTAAAATATATTTAATATTTTCATCACTGGAGGCTAAAGAAGAATATTTTGGTATCACCATGGCCATGTGAAGCAGAATGCGATGTAGTTACGAGTTCATTCTCATGACTGGATGTAAAATCAGGGACTCTTGGGTGTCATTCAAAAAAATCCAGTGATTATGTTTGTATTTAAAATCAATAAGATTTTTATATAGATAACAAGACTATGTAAAAATGCAATGCGTGATGCTTAGGAAAGAGACTGTGAGAAAAACGTAGCTCAGGGCTTCATCCTGGCCTTGTTTCTCCCTCTAATCCCATTATCAGAGCACGCCCTTGGTGGAGTTGGATGTTTGTGTACAAGCTGGCTGTGCTGCCCAAACCTTCCTGCGTTGCCCTGCAAGGCTGACAGGGACACGGGCAAGGCACACCCCTGGGGCTGGCGCCATAGCAGCTGCTCAGTGCCCACAAATCCGACACGTGGCATGGCAGCACGGCCACGGGAAGGCCAGTTGTCTTGGGGTGATTCTATGACAATACTGTATTCTCTATCGCCTGCTTGATTCCCCATCGCCTGCTTGACAGTACCTGGTAGTGTACCTTGAAATTGCAAAGGGGGAGAGAGAAGCCAAGAGAACTCCTCAAAGAGGCTAGCTCGACCTTGCAATTAGAACGTTTGCATTCTTTTCTCTCCCGATCTGACAACTTTTGTTGGTTAGAAGAGTTTTGCTCTCTAGCTTCTTCTGCTTTCAGCAGAGAAGGGACTGTGATCTGCCTCAGCGGCTTCTGTTCCTTTCTGGAGTGTTTTTGGCTTGCTTCCTTGTCCAAGACCAGCTACCATCTCCGGACCTGCTCGGCGGGACCCTCCAAGGGGGATCGTTGCACCCTGCCTGGGCAGGCCGGCCCAGCTCAGGACTGCAGGTTTTACCGACAGAAAGAACTCTAAAATCCATAGTCCTCTTTTAGGGGATGAGGGAGGGGGTTTCAATATTCTTTTTGCCTCGTGACAGCGGGGGACTCTGTTTGTTACATAAATCGGTTTTTTCACTTTCTTCCGAGAAATTATTTTCCCGAGCCCGTGGGGGAGGCGCTACTGGGGCCTACTTGCCTGGCAGGCAGGAGAGAGAGAGAGAGAGACACTCCTTTCGGGTTGTTTCCTCCTGGCTTTGTGTCCAAACTGGCACACCAGTGTAAAGAAAAACCCTGCAAGGTTTCAGTACAACCCCTGCAACAACTGCATCCGCTCTGCAGGCAGCTGCTGGCCAACACCCAGCCCGGCCAGGGTCTCCCCCTCGCCTCCTCGGTGCCCCAAGCCACGGCTGCTGCTCAGGGGAGTGATGCTTCACAGCCTCGTCTTCCACAAGGTCCCCCCAAATTAAGTGTTTGCAGAGTAACAGCAGAAAGGTAAAGCAAGGTAATTTTATACTCCACCACAAGAATATCTAAAATAATACCCACTCCCACTGTGGTGGGAGAGGAAGGTTGGCTGTAATTAAGTTGCTGAAGTATAGCACTTTCATTCATTAAAAACAATTCTTTGATTTAGCGCTCAACACAAAACACACACAGACCACAGGAAATCTCTGGGCTAATTCTCCTGCCCTTTCACCTCTCACACGTTCGAGCTTTCTGCTTTCTTCCTCCTGTCCATCTGCTTTAATCATTAGCAACGGCCTTGTGCAACACCTCTAACAAGTAAAGTCAGCTGTCATCAGAGCATATTTAAACTGTGACTGTTAGTTTCCACTAAATCAGCTCTATGCCCACAGGCCTCATTAAGCACAGAGAAGGGCAGTAGTTGCAGGTCCCAAAAAGCTCTAGGGGCAACCAGCCTTTCCCAGGAAAAATTGTGGTCCATGCAGTCCACAGACTAGGTTTGTCCTTTCCTGAGTTTTCCGATAGCTTTGAAGTGGAAACGCAGTCACTGCAGAAAACGGTCGCTGCGTGACCAGCGTGCTGGGGGTAGGCCTGAGGATGGCGGATTCACATTGCAGGCATTTGACTGCCAAGATATACTATCGTTGGGAGGGAAAAACAAGTGCAGCCCTTGACAGTGGTCTGATAGGGTAAGTACAGAGAGGACTGCAGCACAAGACCTGGAGAGGGTTTGATTTTGCATGGGAAATGAGCACCCCTTTCATAACATGCTTGCTCTTCACATCACAGTGCTTGTAGGAAGAGAATGAAGGCAATGACAGGGGAAGCTCTTGATGGTCAACCAGAAGAGACTCATGAGCAAAGAGGTTTGGAAAAGTCACAATGCTTGTCCTTGAAAACAGCACTGGCATTCATAATAGATCACGCAATGCGAAGATGCAGTTCTGTATTGTGAAAACATTTACACACTTGGATTAGCTCTGCAGGACAACAATGGATGAAATTCTGAGGTGTCATGGAAACTACTGGGTTAACCCAAAAAAAACAATTGGCATCAGGTAATCAGGCAAGCTGAAGGGATTACCAGGGCACTTTAGTTTCCATTGTCTTAGAAGAACCTTTGGATTTTTTTGCCTGTAGTCCTAAGTGTACACATATTATCTGCTTTGCACATATCCTAGAGTGTTAAGTCAACCACTGGGTAGGCCTAGAGAAAATATATCAATGGAAAAAATCAAGTAAAAGCCTGAGGCATTGGTCCTGAATATTAATTTTAAGTGTATATGTAAGTACACATCTTTGGACCGGGTCCTCATATGTTGGGAATCTATGCACTAAAATTAGAGAAAATGCCAAGACAGACAACCCAGACAACCACACATAAAATCATCAGAATATTTTGGGTTGTAAGACACCTTTAAAGGTGACCTAGCCTAACTCCCCTGCAATAGCAGGGGCATCTTCAATTAGACCACATTGCTCCAAGCCCCGTCCAACCTGATTTTCAATATTTCTACAGATGGGGCTTCCTGTGTTTTACCATCGTCATGGTAAAAAATTTCTTCCTTACATCTAGTCTAAATCTACCCCCTCTTAGTCTGAAACCTTACTTTCTGTCCTATCACTAAAGACACCACCAAAAGTCTATTTTCACCACTTTTTTATAAGTGTTCTTTAAGTATTGAAATGCCACAATAATGTCTCCCCAGAGCCTTCTCTTCTCCAGGTTGAACAACTCCAGCTCTCCCAGCCTTCCTTCATTTGAAGGGTGCTCCAGCCCTCTGCTCATCATCTTGGCCCTCCTCTGGACCTTCCCCAGCAGATTTATGACTTTAGTGGGTTGAGGACCCCAGTACTCCATAATCTCTTCTCTTGGCCTGTTGACAACTCTCATTGTCATGTAGCCCAAGATATGATTGGCCTTCTGAGCTGCAAGTGCCGGTTTATGTCCATTTTTTTCATCCACCACACCCCCAAGTCCTTCTCAGCAGGACTGGTCTCAATCCTTTCATCCTCCAGCCTGTGTTGATATCAGGAGTTGCTCTGACACAGGTTCAGCACCTTGAGCTTCACCTTGTGACCCTCAAGAGGTTCACATGAGCCTACTTCTCAAGCTCGTGCAGGTCCCTCTGAATGGCATCCCATCCCATCCCATCCCATCCCATCCCATCCCATCCCATCCCATCCCATCCCTCAGGCATGTCAGCTGCATCACTGACACAGCACCTGCCATTCAAGAGAACACATGGGTCAGGTGTCCTCAGTTTGGGAAAACAACAGCAGAAAAGTGGTATTACAGAGCAACAGACAGCATTGTAAGTGGCATGGCAAAGATAAATAAATTATTATTTACTGCTTGGATGCAACCATACTGTCTTTGAACCTACCCTTTGCCCTGTGCCACCTGTGAAATTTTCAGATGGGTAAAATGCCTGTACAGAAGTAGTTCTTAACACTGCATGTGGTTAAGCTATGGAATCCAAAAAGAAACAAACAGATTTATGGGAAGTAGATGTATCTCAGGTTATTGATCACAGTGGATGACAGTGTAGGGCATCACTAAGGCACTGATAACTAAAGGCTGGGACGATGGGTGAAGCTCTACATGCCTTGTGTTAGTATTCTGTTCCTTCATGCCTGCTGCCAACCACTGTTAGAAACAAGACACTGTGTCTGAGCGATCTTCAGCTATTTGCAGTGTCAAGACCATGCTTATGTTCTCCTCAGAGCTTAACAACTCATAGGACATCTTGCCAGGTATTGAATTCAAACATTAAAGTTATAGACCGAAACAGTACAAAGCAAACAAATTAATAAGCAGTGAAAACTTACGTTCCCATCACAGGATTGCCAAATTACCACCTGGTATCTTGAATAGCGCTTTTAATCTCCACTACTTTACTTATTAGCTGGTGGAAGGGTGGCAAGTCTACGGAGGAAATTACCCTGAGCTTCAGAAAATAAGGTATGCTTCCCTAAGGGCAGCGACAGATTCAGGTTACCCTGACTGTGCACTCTACAAATGGGTATATTGAATGAAATAAGTTTGGATGTTTCAATAAAGTTGAATCACTAGCATTAATATAAGCATAATTAAAGTTATATCAGCATGTTTGTTCTGAAATTGCATCTTAGCGAGTCAGTTTCAAAAGTGTATTTTGGACAGAAGTTTCATCAAGTAAAAAAAATCTGTACTGAGGATGGTCCTAGAGGTGCTCCAGAAGGTGCAGCTACACTCAGAGCTCCTGACTTCAGGCGCCAGGCTCCTTCCCTTCACCTCCCTCTGGAAAAGTCTGGAGCTCTCAGTGATTAGAGAGTGAGGGAGTGCATTGGACCAGCCTGCCAATGATGGCACTCTTCCACATATCTGCTGAAATGAATCTGACTGGTTTTTGCCTTCTCACACGTCTCTAAATGGCCACATTTTAAAATACACACATACACAGTGCACATGAGAACATTTCACATTTGGTTTTTGCAATGTAATAGTTTTGCTTGCTCTGTTATGGTTTCTTGCACCAGATGTAGGAATGTTGAGACATATGGAAAACAAAATCAGCTACAGCAAGAATGAGCTACCGGTCATCATTGTAGGCTCCTCAGAGATAGGTGAACAAGATTAAAGACAACATCAACCAACTGGCAGAAGGATTCTATGGAGCACTAGTGTTTCTTCTTCCATTATCAGCTCCCACAGCCCATAACACTGTAATGCTGTGCCACGCTTGCTCAGTTCTTCAAAGGAAGCAATTCCAGAAGAAATTCTATTATGACAGTCTATAACTATATAATCTGTTGTGAAAGTTGCAAGATGATAGCAATGAAAAGAAATTTAAGGCTCTTCACAGTCTAGTTTGGGTCTCTTCACCAAACCCTTAGGGAAGTTAAACTGACCTCTTATGAGCAGTCCAGCCTCAGATATGGTACACAAAACAAACATCAGCAGACAAAATTTTAAACTCTGTTCTGAGGGAAAACTTGGACATAGGGTAGAAAACCTAGTGAGGATCTATTTAGTCCTGGTTTACAGCTTAGCACAGTGCCCTACACTGCACCTCCCAGGCTTACTAAATACCATCAGTTCCTCACCTCCGTCTGCCTAGAAGCCCCAGTGGAAACACGGACACCCTTGAACTAGCTTTAATCCCAGCCTGCCAGCCTGTGGCTATGGACCAGCACAGGCACAGGAATGGCTGCAGAGAGCCTCTTGGGGGGCAGAACACACCCACTGCTCTGACATCTGCCCTGCTCCGCTGCTGCCGTCCGTGAGGTGGAGCATGTGGAGCAATGCCTCTTGCTGAGACAGCTGGCCAGGACCTTTCTGCAGCACCCCCTGTAACTCCTGCCGTGCTCTGTGTTGCAGCCTTCCCAGTGCTGCTGAGAAGCTTGGAGGTGGCAGGATGTGTACAAGTGGCTGTGGCGGTGCAGAGAGCAAGGTGGCTGCCTGCCCGTGGGCTTAGTCAGCCTCTCAGTCGGGTTTCGCAGCCCCAGCCTCTGGCCTCCTCTCAATATCTCAGCCACCTTGTTCAAAACTGGCTTAAGTATGTCTGCACTGCATCACGCTGCCAGCCGCACTCACCATCCCAAACACACCGCAGGCACTCTTGGCTCCAGAGATAACCCATTGCCTGTGGTCATGCACAGAAAACTCTGGTTTTCAAAAGCGTTGACTCAACCCTTCAGGCAGGCATTAGGATCACTTACCGAAGCATACAGAATACTTTGTTTCAGCGCTCAATGGTCTGTTTGTGTGTTTACCAACTGGAGGGGGTTGTAGCACACAGTTTTGCCAAGGCAAAAAGGTGTTCCGAGAAGAGCAGCAGCAGCTGTAAGCACGCTCTGGGAATTAAATAATGGCATCTTATAAAACTTCACAAATTGAGCCAATAAGTGTGTAATAAGTCAGTTTTGAAATTACTGTCTTATATCAAGTTTCTCTAATAAAAGTCAAATTTGTGCTTAGAAAAGCTTAAAGCCCATATGTAGGAAAACTTTACAACTCTAATGGGAGCCATGATAGAGCAGCATGTTAGTAAATACATGTGTAAGCAGCACAGTACAAAGAGAAAAGTAGCAATATGTTAATTATCTCCCTCCTGTATTATTTTTAGTTGTCACTGTGGATGCAACTGCAGTGAAACACATGCACGTTCTGACAGCTGCTCTGTTCCACAAGGATTAAAACAGCAGGAAGACTGGCAATGTGAAAGAGCGAAAACAGAGACTTTTCTTCTATAAGAATTCGTTACATGTCCATTCAGAGATAGAAATAACCTTTTTATGTTCTCAGTGATTGATCCAGAGGCAACTTTTTTTTAAAGGAGATATATGGGTTGGAAAAGAAAACTGCCTTATGCTGGAGAACTAGTCCGTAGGGATAGCTTCCTTACTAACAGCCATAGGTTCTCACTTAGCTTGGATGTGTTGCAAACTGTTGTGCTAGCATTGACAGAGGGGCAGTCTTTCACATCCCCAAGGCCTCTGGCAGGCTTACCCAGCAAGCTTGGAGCCAGCCTGGAATCAAGGTCTCCACCAGACGAAAGGTGAGCAAAGCTGCTGTTGCTTTGCAGGTGTGAGACTTGGACACTGTGCAGTAGATCTGTCCTGCTGCTGGAGAGGTTCCAGCCATTCCATATGGAGCACCACCGAGTAATGACAACTCATCCACTGGCTAACTGCATTTCCCAAATGGGCAAACTTTCCATGGCCTGAAATAGAAGTAAGCAAACTCATTTTGCTTGCATTTTTCCTTAGCCACAGTACAGTACAAGGCAGCACCACTCTGTGCTGTCTGAATGAGTGTCTCGGTTTGGACAGG